>ML778882.1:951558-997460 GCA_009831015.1 Picea engelmannii
CTATGTTTGTTTGACTATCCCCTTTATAAGTTGAGGGGTCTAAGTGGTGCAGTATTTAGAGCATGCATATCATCATTCTTAAGAAGGAAAATGACTTTCCCCACATCCCAAGACCTTACAATGTAAAATTTTGTGTAACATGCACGGCCTTCAGTGTAGACAGGCGCGCGCAGAGCACTGGTGCACTTTCAAAATCAAGCAAACAGGCACATGCGCGCAGAGACATAATGCAGTAAACGCGCCTGTGCGCCCGATGCACGACTGCGGGGTGAAATAACCGCGCGCCTGTGGCAAACGACAAAGAGAGGAAATCCGGATGGATTTCTCTCAATTCTCCCTTGAATTGACTGGTTAGCAGGTCGGCAGAGGCCGGTTTGTGCACCTGCAGGTTAATGAAAGCAAAAGGAAAGAAAAATAAACCCAAATGAGGAAGGAATTGATACTTAGTCCCCAGTATGATCGCCAATCTGTTTGCACCCAATTCGTCACTTGGTGAGCAAATAAAGGGTGCTTACATGACCAGTTGGGTCTTGCTGAGCATGACAACTGTAGAGGAAAGGGTTAGAGAAAACAAAACAAAACTACAAACAAGAATTAAACTAAAATAAACTAAAACTAGAAGCATATGGAAAAAGAAATAACAAACACAAAAGACCAATATCACCAATGTTTTTAGGCTGATCAATTGATGAAATCCAAAGCACAATGAAGAAAGGGAACTGTGGTTCCTTCTTCCTCCAAAGGAAGGCTCTTGATGGCCTCACAAACTTTCTCTCCTTACAATAAGAAAATGAGAATGATGGTGAAAGAACTCCAAGCACATTTACTCAATGGAGAGGTGAATGGCTCTATGAAATGGTGCCAATGTGTTATTGTTAAAGAGTGAGTCCTTAACAATCTTAGCAGCATAACAATACATGAAATTCCTTGAGAAAATGATGTTTCTTCATGGCTTTTTATAGCCTAGCATTGGGTGATTATGTAACCCCTTTGAAGTGTGAAGAGGGGCTCTTTAGTGCTTCATTAGGTCTTTGACCAGCCTACCATGCGGATTCAGCTCAAATTTGATGGTCAAATCAGGTTGGGAGCTGGTCCATAAGTGGTTGGGAGGCTGACCAATTCAATAAATGCGTCGTTTAGCAGGTGCACGGGTTTTTGCGCTAATAGTCGTGCGTCGTGCACGCATGGTACGTTTCTGTAATGCGCATGTGCATGCGCACCAAACTCCTGTAAGGCGCCCTTCAATTTTTGGTTACTTTGTATAGTTTTTGACCATTTTGCAATGCTGTGAAATTAATTCAATGCCATGAATGACTTCGTTCCTGTTTTGACGATGCTGAGTTCTTGTCGCCATGTGCGGACGGAATTTTAGTGATAACACCAGGGTTCAACGCTACAACAACACACCAATAAAACCCTAACTACCGGACCTTTCGGCAACACCTGCGAAGAAGATGAAGTCTCACCCAAGGTAGAGGTAGGGGTGGTTGCAAGACTTCAGTGTCTTCAACCTTAGTTGGGACACCGATCTGTGATTGTAACACCTTGGCAAAGCACTTAGCAATATAGTTCATCAATGTTTATCCAATATCTACTTCGCAAGTAAATACCCTAATTACAGATCATCGTAGTATTCAACCAGATCTATCATCTAGCAGCACTTAGCATGACGAAACAAATCATATCTATCATATTCAAGCACTAAGCACATTCACACAGGTCAGATCCAACATTTACTCTCATTATTAAGCACAAAGAAACAACATATCTACCTATCATTCATCTATATCAAATCACTAAGCAAGTAAATAAATAAAAAAATTAGCGCATCACACAAAGCATTCATGACACAGGATGTATGTGGTTCACCCCCACCATGGGGCTACGACCACCAACTCTTCGTCTTCTTTATTATCTTTCTTCAATCTTCTTACATGTACAACACCTTCATATCAACTTCGCAGAGGACAAGAGATCTGTGCACTCTTCTCTAGATCCTCCTTCCCCAAGCTAGGTTACAACACAAAGCCTACATACATTCCTTACAACCACTTGCACTCAGCCTTGCAAACATACACACAATACTTACAAAAATTACTTGCACTCAACACCACTTACAATTGACTTGTCATTCACACTTAGCCATTCATATTTGTATATCCTCACTACATAACCTAACATTTATTTATACATTACAAAATCGGGCCTAAATATGGGTAAATCCATGGGCCGAAATCCCCATACCCGTTACATAATCCCAAATCCCAAAAATCCCTAAAAGGGGGCCAAGATCCTGCGATATCCTCTTCGTCTTGCACTCCGCCTTCGACAGCCTGGCAAAGTCCCAAAAATAGGTCAAACATGACCAAGGATCCTCAAAACTTGGTCAAGGGCCAACACCCTCATCAAAGTTGGATTACAAGACTCCACATGAGGTATGGAATGGTAAGAAACCCTCTCTGACACATCTTAGGGTATTTGGTTGTGATTCCTATGTTCACGTTCCAAAGGAAAAAAATGAGTAAGCTAGATAAAAACAATGAAAAGTGTATCTTTATTGGGTATAAATATGGCATAAAAGGTTATAAGCTTTGGAATATAGAAACTAAGAAGGTAGTGTGTAGTAGAGATGTGGTATTTAGAGAAATAAAAGATGTTGTTAAACAAGAAGTCTTACCAAGGAAGGAAGAACCATAGAAAATAGATTTTGATTTGAAGGATGGTGAATCATACTCTAGAAAAGAACATGAATCAGAAGAAGAAGATCATCATACTCCAATATTGAGAAGATCGGTTCAGAAAATAAGGAAACCGGAAAGGTATAATCCACCTAATTTTCATTCAAATTTCACTATGTCTATTACTGATGATTATCCTAGAACTATTTGGGAGGCAGTGGATTCAGAGGATGGAAAACTATGGGAAAAGACCACGGTAGAATAAATGGCATCAAATGGATCTAGTGGAGTTTTTGACTTGAAGAAATCACATTAGAAGAAAATGGGTGTTTAAGAAGAAGTTGAATGTAGAAGGTAAAGTGGAGAAAAACAAAGCTCAGTTAGTAGAAAAACGTTATTCTCGGGTAGAGGGAATTGACTTCGGTGAGATTTTTTCTCCTATTTCCAAGTTAAATTCTATTATATTTCTTTTCTTTGTTGTTGTTTCTTTTGATTTTGAAATAGAAAATATGGATGTGAAGAAAACATTCCTACATGGGGATCTAGAAGAATAAATCTACATGAGAAACCAGAACGGTTTGTTGTGAAGGGAAAGAAAGAGTCAGTATGCAAGATGAATAAATCCTTGTATGGATTAAAGCGGTCACTAAGGATGTGGTATCAAAAAATTGATACTTGTATATTGGGACTTGGCTTCATAAGGAGCAAAGCGGATCACTAGGTGTATTTCAAATTAATCGGTGATCATATTATTTATTTTGTCTTATATGTTGTTGATAGGAAACGATAAGGAGATTATCCGGCATGTGAAAAATCAATTGTCCTCTAAATTTGACATGAAGGATATTGGTGCTGAAAATTTCATTTTGGGCATGGAAATTAAAAGAGATCAGGAAAGTAGGAAAATGTGGTTAAATCAGAGAAAACATGTCGAGACAATATTTCAGAAGTTTAATATGTAGGAATGTAAACTAGTCAAGTTTCCTATTCCTATAGGTATAAATTTATATGTGGATCAATGTCCCAAGACACAAGAAGAGGAAGAAGACATGTCCCATGTTCTATGTACTACTATGATTGGTAGTTTGATGTATGTAATGGTCTGTACTAGATCGAAAATTGGACATGCAATGGTATTTTTGAACAAGTATACGTCAAAACTAGGGAAGGAGCATTGAGCAACAGTTAAGAGGGTTTTTAGGTATTTTCGTGGCACTACTAGTTATGGATTGTGCTACCAAGGAAGACCATGATTCAACACTAGAGTGTTGGACATACATGCCTTTGTTGATGCAGACTAGGTTGGAGATTTGGATCATAGAAGATATAAAAGTGGGTATGTGTTTAACTTGTTTGGAGGACAAATCAATTGGATGAGAAAAAGACACTCTGTAGTGGCACTCTCAACTACAGAAGTTGAATACATGGAAACCACTCATGCAAGCAATGAAGTAGTATGGTTACAAATGTTGTGTTCAAGTATTGGGTTGGTACAACAAGCTGTAAGTATATATTGTGACAATCAAAGTGCAATATTCCTAGCAAATAAATTGAATTATCATTCAAAGAAAAAACATATTTATGTTCAATATCACTTTTTGAGAGACATGGTTGAAGAAAAGAAGGTGTTGTTGATGAAGGTGGGAACTTTGAAGAATGTTGAAAATTTATTAAAATAATATATGAGCATTGATAAGTTCTCTTGGTGTATAGGATCTATTTGCGTTGTTTCCCTGGATTGTTGATTATGTAACCTTGTAACCCCCTGTATGCAATGAAAACAACAAGTGGGAGAATGTTGGGTATTTGTTATATTCTTTGTACAACTAGACCTAGTGTCTGTGTTAGACTGGGCGCGAGGGGGTCCCAAGCCCCCCCTTCTTGGGTGGTAACAAGGGGGTGGATCCCCCCTATATAGGTGATTCAGAGGGGGGAAGGATCCCCCTATATGGTTCAGGGGCATTGCACCTGGAAAAATAATTGTCGTTCTTTGCATTTGTTATTTAGTGTTTTTTCAACGCATGGTTTTTGTCGATGGTTTTCTAATTTCGATTAAGGAATTATGGTTGTTGAATAATATAGTTTTGTTGATGTTTTGGTAGTTGCGGGAGGTATTCCCTCTTGGAAATGTTTCTTAGAGAAGAAGAAGATTCCATAAGTCAAAGGAAGACCATTGAACAATTAAAGAACACCTCAGAAGAGAAGTCGACCACAAGAAAATAATTAAAGTGGAAATATAATTTCCAGGAAGAGAAGTCAGCCCACAGAAATAATAAAGTAAATATGAAGACCCAAAATAAGAATTTGGACCTAGACAAGTTCCTAGGTTTGTAGAAATACAGGGTTTGATCATTTCATTTGTACAGACATAGAGTTCTCCTTCTGAAGTGCGCACTAGACAGTTGCAAGTGTAGTTGTGACAATTTCGTTATTCATGGGTTCTGGTTCTCTTGGAGAGTGCACCCTACTTGGGAAGGATATTCTTGGTGGCTCTTGGTGGTTTCTCTTGTGTGCTACCTATGGAAGAGTTGTGCTAATATTGTGTGGTGTTGTCCAATTGCTCCATTCCAGTTCCAGTTGCAGTTATAGTTACCGTTGTAGTTGCAGTTGCAATTGCAGTTTCGGTTGTAGTTGCAGTTACAGTTGCAATTGTAGTTACCAGTTTCCATTTCTTTGGTGTGCTATCTTTCTCTAGTGATGTGCTTATATTGTGCCATTTCTATGGTGCTAATCAGTTGTCTACCCTCGCTATATTTTAACAAGAAGAAGAGACAAGTATTTTTTTATCAAGGTTTCTTCATTGTTGGTTTTCTCTTGTTGTTGGCCCTTGACCAAGTTTCGAGGAAAACTTGGTCATAATTGATTGTTTTTGGACTTTGACACCCTATCAAAGATGGAGCGCTAGGTGAAGCAGAGATTGCGGGATCTCGGTCCACTTTTGGGCCTCTTTTAGGGTTTTGGGTTAATGTAATAGGGATGTTGGCCCATGGGTTTACCCATGCTTAGGCCCACTTTTGCAATGTATAAATAGAAAGATAGGCAATGTAAGAAGTAGTAGATGTGATTGCTTAGTGCAATTGGTGGTGCATCAATGTGATGTTGAATAAGCGCTATGTGTGAACTGACTAAGGCTTGCGAGGCTAAGTGCAAGTTACTGTGTGATTGATATTGTAACGCAAGGAAGAAGCATCTAGCAAGATGCGCAGATCTTTTGTCCTGTACGAAGTAAGGGTTTTGAGTGGCTTTGTGCTGTAACCGATTGAAGACACTAATAAAGAAGAAGAGTTGGTGGACGTAGCCCCAGGGTGGTGGTGAACCATGAAAATCTATGTGTGATGCTTTGTGCTTCGACTTGATGTGTTTATTTCTTCTTATGTTGAGTGCCTTGATGTATTTAGATAGATCTATTAATTCTTTGTGCTTCCTAGATGTATTTCAATAGTAGGATATGACATGTATGATAATTCTTAGTGATGAACTACTAGAGATGATATGATTTTCTATGGTTAAGTGTTGAAACAATGTACATCTTAGTATTCACCGCAAAGCTCTGTGCCATCTGCGAAGTATAATAAGGGTTAAATACTGATGAATGATCTATGCTAAGTGCCCTGTAAGGATAGAATCACAGATCTGTGTCCTAGCTAAGGTTGCAGACACCTGAGTCTTAAAACCACCCCTACCTTTACCTCGGGTGAGACTTCATATTCTTTGTAGGTGTTGCCGAAAGGGCCAGTAGTTAGGGCTTTGTTGGTGCGCTCTTGAGCGTTGAACCCTGGATCTTCCCCTGTGCCAACAAATGGTTCTGTTGTCGGGACCTGAAACTGTGATTGCTGGGAACTCAGGAAGAAGAAACTTTGTGCAAAAGAAAGCTCTGTGTGTAGATCTGTCGCCCTAGTGCGCAACTTTTTACTCGACCTGTGAAGCTTTGTGCCATGAATAAGGTCAGATCTAAGGAAAGGAAGATCAGATATGAATAAAAGAATCGAGATCTGAACATTCTGTGCTCTAAGAAAAGTAAAAGTGGGAATTTCTGAAAGAAAGAGGTCAGATCTGCAGAAAAGAGGTAAGATTTGTAAGAATAGTTAAAATTTCTTAGATCTGGAAGGTTTGTGCTCTATAGGAGTAAGATAAGTGAAATTTTCGTTTCTAGAGCATGGATCTAGGCATGTTCGATAGATTTGGTCCTAGCTTAAAACCTAGGGAATTAATAGAAGAAATAAAGTTTGATATGAGTAGATCTGATAAGAATAATGATAGATATGTTATACCTATGCATATAAAGAATGTTTGGACTAACAAATGGATGCAGGATCCTAGAAGTAATTTTTTGCAGGCTAACTACCATGATCCTGGTGCGCAGTAAAGAAGAAGTTGGGAATCATTTAAGAGAAAGAGAGGTGCTGGACCTTGACCAAGTTTAACAGTACTTAGTCATACTTGACCACTTTTGGGACTGCGACAACTTGCCAAGAAAGGAGTGCAACGCGAAGAAGAAAATAAGGAAGCAAGACCTATTTTGGGGTCCATTTTAGGGTTTTGGGTTGATGCAATGGGAAAGGGATGTCGAACCATGGGTTTACCCACGTTTAGGCCCATTTTTTAATCTATAAATAGGCAATGTAGATAGTAATATAAAGAGGAGATAGTAATGTAGTACATCTATGTGATGTATGAATGAAAGCTTAGTGCTAGTAATTGGATCTGTGTGATCGGATGTATCTTAGAGAGATCTGTGCATGAGATCGAAGAGTGTTATAACCCTAAATTGCACCAGACATGCTTACCTGGCATCAGGCCATCTCAGATTGCTTCTTTGTCAAAACACTGTTGAACAACTCTTCTTAAAAACCTCTTTTATAAAGGCCCACGCACCCTACTCCATTATTGCACGCATGTACATGCTAGCTGACCTAAAATAGACCGCGTGTACCTACAAAAGAACAAAAAAAGGAAAGTTGTTGAAGGAACACACAACTTTGGGTGAGTTAACTAAACCTTCCAACCATGCATGGCCGAGGGTTCAACCAAATACCTAGCTTCTTCTAGCTTATAAAAGAAGGGGTATGGGTCATATTTGGAAGAGGAGAAAGAGAGTAAAGAAACTATACCCAATTGCACATTCCCATTGTCCCAACCCTTTAGCCATCCTTGTGCAAGGAGAGATACAGAGCAAATAAGTTGGAGGACATTTGAAGAGGATCCCAAGACTAGGTTTGCGGGGCGGTGGCTGGTCTCGACATTGTAAGTTGATTCATTAAAGTTAATAATAAAGAAATGCTTTTCCCATCCCACTATCTGAGTTCTTCATAGTTTATTGAATATATGTTTGAATCTCTAACCCATTAATTTGTAGATCAAATGCATGTAGAGTTTGTTTCTTGTTTTGTATTATTGTAGGTCATCCTTAAGAGGAGAGCTGCTATCAACAAGTGATCAAGCATGAAGAAGGATCAACATCGAACGCCTGGAACAAGGTATGTTCATCTAACTATGTATTTGCTTAAAAGAAATGGGGATTAGGTCTAGGATGACGGTAGAAAATAGGATTATTTTGGTCTTATCTGCATGCATAATATAACCCTAAATTCTAGTCCATAGGGGGATTTCCCACTCACAACAGAATTGGCGACCGTACTGGGGAAGTCTCTAGGGTTTTTGAGAATATTTTTGGGTATTTTTAAGAACTGGTTTCATTTCCTGTTTTTGAAGTTTCTGCAAAGTCTGAGCTAACAGAGATTCTGGTCTTCCATACCAGTTATCTATGTTTCTTTGCTGGATTGTAATATTTTTTTCCAAGACCCACAGAGGTACACGCATCCTGTATAAGGTCTGCACGCATGTACCCGCGCCCTACATTCTTACAACCCACGTGCACACGCTAGCTGAAGAAGTAAAAATAGCATGTATGATTCCATAAAAATTTTGAGGCAGTCATCATCTTCCCTGTCAGAATTAGTCATTCTCAGGGGTTTTCTGGAACTCTTTCTAGTCTTTGTTGTTTTCACTCTATAGCTTAGGTTTCACCTCAGATTGGTTTGTTCTACGAATTTTTTCCTTGAATTATTTGCTTTTTTCTATTAAAGAAAGTGTTTGAGTCTTCAAGAGATCCTGGTTCTCAGTATCAATGGTCTGTACCTAGTTTGGATTGCCTGTTTTTATTTGTTTTAAAGTTTTAGAGATGCACACAGCCTCTATAAGGCTAGCACACGTGTACACACCCTTTGAGCCTACACATCTTGCCTGCACACGCTTGTTGTTGAACTGTCAATAGTGTGCTTGTGGAGGATATTTTTGTTGAAGGTGAGGCAGTCATCCTTTCCCTTGACAAGAGTTATACCTCTCAGGTTTTTGAGTCTCTGTCATAGCAGTCAGTAGCTTAGGTTTGATCACAGCCATAGCTTTCTATTTCATTTAGAAGTTTTCATCAATTTTTTTCTTTTTTAGGGTTTTTAGACAAGTGTGAGAGTCCAATTTTAAGTTGTTGGTGTGTGATTTTAAAGTGATTCTTTGTGATTTGTGCTTAGGCCAGAAGTTTTTCTTGGTTTTGACTTGATATTTTTCCTTTTTTCTTTGTAAGCATTCAAATAAAAAAAAAACTTTTATTTCTTTGTTTGGTTGAAAAGTGTTGTTTTGCATTAGTAACCAGGGAAAAGTCTTTGCTTTCATAAGTTCTTGGAAGTTTACTTAGATCATAAGTAGCTCATAGTCGATTGAAATCCTGCTTTGATTTTTCTGTTCAAATATCTTAGAAAAAAATTTAAATTTGAAAAGTTGTTTAAAATTTGAGTTAAGTGAAGGTTTTTGTTTCCATCTTTCTGTTCATTTTGGCTTTCATCTTTCAAACATCACTAGTTTCACTTTCATAATCTTTGACTTAAGACAAGCCACAAAATTAATGCTAAATCTAAAATTCATTAGACTTTTTATGTTTGTAGGGTCAACCAACTAGTTCAGGATTAGGGCCTTGAATTAGGTTGGAGAGGAAACTCTTCAAGGCCATTAAAATCAAACATTGGAGTCTGAGTTAGGGAGTGTCAAATTCTAGTATCGTGAAAGTTATCTGAGACACCCCTCTAACACAGGGGATAAACATGATGTTGCGTGCAGAAAGGTAGAAGAGATAACCCCTCCAAAGTTGGACAAATTGTAGTGGAGAACACATATAGAGGGATTGTCTTGGGATTTCGTAGATTGCATTTTCCATGGAGCTGCGTGGGTCTCAAATCTGTTTGAGGTCCTCAGTTGTCTTCTGTACCGCTTGCTCTCGATACCCTTGACAAGTTTCGAGCTCGATACCCTGCTCATTGTGGTCTACCCGACTTTCGACTGTACTCGCCTGGTGACTGTTTGCGTGCTGGCAACCTAGTTGCCCATATTTTTAGGGACATACACAGGTGACTGCAGGGGTATACCATGGTACCTAGGACAAACATTGGGTCATGCTTTGTAGAGTATACCTGGAGGGTGCTTTCGTGTTCGAGTTTCACTTGCACCAGTAAGTGTCTCTAGTGTTGCTTGTTGTAACTGTTCTTCCAATTAGTTTAGTGTTTGCTTGTCTTATATTATAGGGGATTTTTTAGTGTGTGTTGGTTTTGAACGAATAGAAATCCCTAGGGTGTCTTTGATCTTCTCACATAGTGGAGGATCATGAGCTCCGCTGGTCACAAAGGCTTCTGGGCCTGTCACCGGTTACATTGGAGCCACCCCTGCCACCACTAAGGTGAAAGATAGACCAACAAGGGTCTTTTGAAGCGACCAGGTCACAAGAAATTGTGACCGACCAACATCCGGAGGAATCAACCATTTTGGACCTTGGAGTGAAATCTCTTGGCCCAGTTGAAACCCCAACCACTGATCTCTCGGCACCCATCATTGTACCAATTCACCCTTATAAGTGCCAGACAGTGTCGCACACATCAATGGAAACAAATGTTGTTACTCCTTTTGGGAATTCTTCAATTCCCACTAAGGTTGTCACCACAGGAGAATTTCTACCTCCTAACCCACCATCATTGGTCCAAGCCACCATGGTATCAACCACCTCTACCTCACATAGTGGTCCGATCTTGTCTATGGAGGCAACCACAACCCATTTCACACCAAGTGCAACAGGCACTCCGTTCTCATACGAGATGCCTAGCTCAGGTACAAGTCCTGTACTTTCCTACTCCACTTCACAGGCTTCAGGTCTAGAGGCAGAGAGCTCTAATGCTCCTCTACAAGGCCACATGGGGGCCACTTCTACTCCCTTTAATGATTTCCCTTACGAAGGAGGTAATATACCTCCTTCATCCCCTTCGCTCGATGGCATGCACCAACCATCCGTCGGGTTGCCTGCACACCATAGTTTATTTGGAGTAGGGAGTCAAGGACCACCTCCGCATAATATGTCGTTCGGTTTGACATCATTTTATTTGTTCGGATCATTTGGTAACAATTCCTTCTGGTCATCTTCTTTCCCAATTGGGGGCAATCCCAGTTTTGGACAATCTATTCCTATGCAGGGTACTATTTTTGCACAAGGGGCACACCCAGAAACTTATTCCACATCAGGGTCTTGGAATTCTTGGCAGGGATTCATTCCCTCGTTAGGAATGCTGGTATGGGGTAATTCTTTTCAAAATCAATGAAACCCAGACAAAGTACTATGCCTATCCCCATGGGACCGCCATGGGGCAACCCTTCCCAAAGTCCTTCGAATTTAATGCATGCCCAACCATCTATGTCCTATTTTGGGAATCAACCGATGATGTCTCCTCACATGCAAAATCCATATGCTGGCCATGGACATGGTTTTTACTAGAACCTAGGCTAGCAACCGAACTCTTCCTAAAAACTTGGTGCCAGTTAAACTCCAGGTCCCTTTTTCCCCGGTTATCACCAACAACCCAAACTACCCTTCCTGGAAACCTTGCATTTTCCATACTTGACAAGGTTGTTGAATGACCTTATCTGTCACAATCCGCATTGGCCTCCTATGCCGACGAATTTGCCTTCGAACATCCCAAAGTTTGAAGCAAAGCCTAATGAAGATCCAGGAGATCATGTGACTACCTTCCATCTTTGGTACTCATCTAACTCATTGAAAGACGAATTCGTACAGTTGCGATTGTTTCAATGTACTCTCATTGGGAGTGCCGCAAAATGGTACATTGAGCTCGATTTCTCAAGATACTCTTCCTTCGACGAATTGACAATGTCTTTCCTAAACCATTTCCAATTACCTGTGAGATACGACGCTGGCACAAAATTGTTGGCCAATTTCTCACAGACAAAAGCAGACCATATCTCTAATCACATTAGAGAATGGAGACACTGGAAGAGTTTAATTAAGTTACCAGTGCCACCAGCATTCCTTCTCGAGTGGTTCCTTAAGTCTTTGGTCCCACAGTTATCCAAAGACATCGTGACATCGGGAGTATTTTTCGAAGAAGACGCCATCATGAGAGCTCAACAACTTGAGCTAATCTATTCTCAGTCTGGTTTATTATACGAGATCTTGCCAGATGCACCACACTCAATACTTGATAAAACCAAACAGAGAGTTGGACCACATGCCGATGGTATTGTTGGTTCAGCACAAACAAAACCCGCTGAGCAACTGACAAAGCAATTGCAATAATTGTCTGTACAACACACAATGACCAACCAAACTACTGCTTTGGCTTCTCTTCCTACTAAAATGTCATATGTATACATAGTGCAATCGACCAATCCAAAGGCCACCCAACAGCCTGAAGGAAAGAAAAAACAACGAAAGAAAGGTAAGGGGGATAAGAAACCCACCGATAATGTTGGCGGGGGAAACACTGAGAAACATAAGGCGAAGTATCCATGCAACTTGTGCGCGGAAGACCACCCCACCCACCTATGTCCTCGGCTTGAAGAGGCCCAAAATTTTTTGACATAGAAACAACCTGTTATGTTAACCAATCCATTTCAACATGGGAAAAATCTAACCCAAGCCTCTACAAGCACGGAAGGGGGCAGTCAAGGACCCCCTCCGTCTTCGAACAATCCCGCATCCGCGAATGTATATATGATGAAGGGTGATGCTTTTATATCGACCAAAGTGCATGAATATAGTAAACCAAACACTTCTAAGAAGGGCAAAGAAGACGAAATCCCATCTCTTCCTCTACAGATTGAGAATACGTTGGGCGAAACAATGACATGCATCCCAAAAGGCACGTTCAAAAAAGATTCTCACAACCCAAATGCAAGGGATGCCCAGAACTATTATGTGGTGGAATATTTATCACAAACCCCTTGTGCGATGTCCACTTTGGAGGTCCTCCAAAGATTCCCTTCCCAGAGGAAATCCTTGTTAACCGATTTAGGATCTACTGAGACTTGTAATCCGGGTACAATCATGCTAGATACAACCGACTTAAAACCTCATCTGCCTTACCACATAGCGTTTCAGATAGTAGTGGCTTATCCCATGAAAACTTTTACTCAGAATATCTTCCGCACAGTGGTTGATGAGGGCGCCTCGACATGCGTTATGTCGTTGGCATGTTGGAAGGCCATTGGCCAGCCCATTTTGTCTCCGTCACCTACTCTTCTCACTACTTTCGACGGACGTTCATTCCAACCACATGGTATCATTCCCTCTTTCCCCATGCATCTAGGAGGAAAGACCGTGTGCATCGAGGTAGAAGTAGTCAACACGTCCCTCGACTACAATATTTTATTAGGAAGGAGTTGGACTTATGCCATGCAAGTAGTGGTTGCTACAGTTTTCCGGGTCTTGTTGTTTCCCCACGAGGAACGAATTGTGACCATTGATCAATTGTCTTTCTCCAGACCTGACCCTTCATTGGGGTTATCTGCGGTCCCAATGATTGATAATCCTCAACCAGGTGTAGTAAACGTAGCAGTTGGTTTGTGCCCATCTTTGATGGGTACCTTTGATTACCCACCCCCTCAAGGCGATGTCAATTTTATATCCAACCACCATAAGGTTGAGATTTTTCAAGTTTCACCGTTCCGCATGACTTAATTCAATGATCCTTGGATACTTCCTTCCCCATCAGCCATGATGGATGGGACAGGGCACCCGGGCATGTCCATGCCCTTATCCGCAGCTAAAGTAGCGTACTCTTTAGTCCAGCAAGCTTTAGCCAACGTCAATCCAACTCTCGCACAAGAGTTAGATCCACTTTCAGAGCCTGTTTGGGCTCAGGGTTCTCTCACTAACACCAATTCATTAGACTTAGTCTTGCCCTCTGATGAAGCAATAATTGAAGCAATGACTAGTTCGGACAAACCCTGGGAAGATCTTCATCACAGATCATATTTCCTCCTAGAGTTAAGAAGAATTGAGGTCGGAGAATTCACCTTGACTATGACGAGAGATAGGTCTTGTCCTATTAATCCCTTAGCTACACACGAGGTCTATGCTGAGGGTAATATGGAAACTATCGTTGGAACCTTACCGATCAATATCTCCCGAACCCCTGGCATCATGGAAAATGTTTTCGTCGGAGATGATTGTTCCCGTGGAGAGATTCAACTCTATACTGACCTTTTTAAAGAATTCCATGACGTTTTTTCCTGGTCTTATGAGGAAATTCCAGGCATCGATCCAAAAATCGTTGAGCATGAAATCACAACTTATCCTGATGCCAAGCCTGTTCGGTAGAAGCTTCGTCCAGTTAATCCTAGGAAAACATCAGCCATTAAGGTTGAGGTTGAGAAATTACTAGAATCCAGTTTTATCTATCCTATCCATTTGACCCAATGGGTGTCAAATCCTGTGCCGGTCAATAAAAAACAAGGCACGATTTGTGTATGTACAGACTTCCATGATTTGAACAAGGCCTGTCCCAAAGATAATTTTCCCACACCATTCATCGACCAGATCATTGATGAATGTGTTGGTTGAGAGGCCTTCTCTTTCATGGACGATTTTTTGGGATATAATCAAATACAAATCAAACCCGAAGACCAGCACAAAATGACATTCATTTGTCCTTAGGGTACATTCACGTATCGTAAGATGCCTTTTGGTCTCAAAAATGCTAGAGCGACCTTTTCAATGAGCCATGTCTTTTTCTTTTCACGACCTCAAGCATATAGTAGAGGCCTATTTACATGATTTAGCATCCCGATCTCTCAAGAGAACGGATCATCCAGCTCACCTTTGACTTATCTTTGAGCGTTGTCGCTACTTCCGGATTCGCTTGAATCCAAACAAGTGTAGCTTTTGCATGACATCCAGATGTTTGTTAGGTTTCATAGTGTCAATGACAGGGATCATGGTCGATCCTCTCAAGGTTGAGGCAATAATTCAGTTGCCTCCCCCATGCAGAATCCTTCAAATTCAGAGTCTACAAGGCAAGGCAAATTTTTTAAGATGCTTCATCACCAACTATGCCGAGATCACCAAGGACTTTATGCTCTTACTGAAGAAAGACGTTCCTTTTTATTGGGACGATTCCGCTCAACACTCTTTCACCACATTGAAACATGCCCTCACAACTGCCCCTCTTCTCTGAACACCTAACTATAACAAAGATTTCTTATTATACCTCATTGCAATAGAGTCAACCATTGGCATGGTTTTAGTTCAGGAGGATGACTTGTTCTCATAATACATGATATATTACCTGAGCCGAGGCCTCATAGGATTGGAACTCAGTTATTCTCATATTGAAAAACTTGCGTTGGCAACAGTTCATGTTGTTCAACGGTTCTGTCATTATGTTCTATTTCGCAAGACCACCGTCATTGTTGTCGTGAATCCATTCTAGTATATGTTGACATGATAGGTAATAGGCAGAAAGATCAGTAGATGGATAGTCATCCTCTAGGAGTTTGACTTAGATTTTGTTTCAGCGAAATCCAAAAAGTCACTGGTCTTCACAGAACTTATTTCAGAACTTTCGGTCGAGTCAGGTGACGTTGTGCTTGAAGAATCGCCTATCATGGGAGATATGTTTTTGATCACATATTCGGATCCTTGGTATGGATATATACTTATCTATCTCCAGACTTTGAAGTGCCCCACCTCTGCTTCTCATGATGAGCATCGACGCATACGCCATCAGGGTAAGAATTATCTCATACTCGATGATACGTTGCATCAAAGAGGTGTAGACTGCATCCTGTGCCAATGTATCACTCACAAAGAAGCAGTCATCATGCTTAACAATTGCCATACTAGAGCGTGTGGTGGTCATTTTTCTAGGTTGGACACAACCCAAAATATTCTATGAGAAGGTTACTTCTGGCTGACACTAATCAAAGATTGTATCGAATCAGTCAAGAAGTGCCACCCATGCCAAATCTTCTCTCGAAAGATGAGGGCACACCCCGCTCCCATGTTTCCTGTCATCACAGTTGGTCCCTTCACCAAGTGGGGGATTGATTACACTACCTGTAACCCTCCTTTAGCAAGGGGGCACCACTATATCATCATATCTATAGACTACTTCATGAAATGGGTCGAAGCTATGCCAACTTTTAAAGATGATGGAGAGATTGCAACTCTCTTTTTATTCAACCAGATAATAGCAAGGTTCGACGTCCCAAGGGAGATTGTCACTGACCATGGAAGTCACTTTCAAAACTAGATGATGACCAAGTTAACATCAAAACTTGGGTTACAGCAAGAACATTCATCACCCTACTACCCCCAAGCAAATGGTCAGGTGGAAGCTGTAAATAAATCTCTTAGGACCATCCTACAGTGAACAATCAACTCAGCCAAGTCAAATTGGCATTTTATGTTATACTCGACATTATGGGCCTACCGAACATCTGTTAAGACTGCAACCGATTTCTCACCTTTTCAACTCGTATATGGGTTGGAAACAGTCTTGCTTATCGAATGTCAGATCCCGTCCCTAAAGTTGTCAGTACAATTATTTCCAGACACTTCTCCACTTGACGAATGGTTATTATACCTTGAGTAACTCAATGAGCAGCGTCATGATGTAGCCCTGGCCAACGAGGCTCACACACATAAAGTCAAGTGTCAGTATGATAGGTCTGTTCATCCTCGAATTTTCTCTGAAGGCGACCTTGTCCTTGTCTATGACCAAGATAAGGACCCTCTGGGGGCAGGAAAATTCAAACCCATGTGGTTCGAACCTTTCATTATAAAAGAGGCTTTAAAAAAGGGCGCTTATCGTTTGGTTGAATTTGAAGAGAATTCTTTGGTAGAGCCTAGAAATGGGCTCTACCTCAAGAAGTATTACTCATAGGCAGGTCACCATGGGTAACTTTTTGTAACATATGTATAATCTTTGTACTATTACTTTCTAGTTTCCTTTAGTGCTATGGACGTGTTGTTGATGTTATCTTTCGTCACTATGGCAGATGTCAAGTGAATCCAAGGTATTCATTGGGTACACAGACAGTGCTAGCCAGCACACTTGAAGGCTTGCCTCTGCAGCTTGGGTAATATTTACACCTCGAGGCCAGTTATTATCTTCTAGAGGTATATGCTTAGGTGACACCACAAACAATGTCATCGAGTATAGTGCATTTATTGAGTTTCTTTGTGACGCCCTGTCATTTGGTATCTCTCACTTCCAGGTCTATTTAGACACTCAGCTGGTTGTGTCATAGTTAAATAGAGTCTACCAGGTTCATGATATGACTTTACACTGACGATTCTTTAGGGTACGTCTCTTATAACGAAACTTTGATTATATTACATATTTTCATGTTCCTAGGATATTAAACCAAGTTATAGATACGCTTGCTAATCAAATTTTAGATTGGCATCTCACACACATATGAAAGGACATACACATAAACATGTAAATACATTTTTTGCACAAATGATCCATAAGAAACAACAAAGACATAAAAATCCATATATAATATCATAAGTAACCAGAGTCAACATATGGATGCAAGCGCCTCAAAAATATGATCAATAATGAGTCACAAGGCTTATGCCCTCAAAAAATATTTACAAGTAGTGCTCGTAGCACATGAAAAGTCTAACTAAGATTAGGGCCTATGGGCCCTGTTGTACTGATCTACAACGTTTTCCAAATGCCAAAACAAACGAACCCACATCTATGGTTCCCCCACTACATGAGGCTGCATGGATGGTGGCAGATCCTCAATCTCTATCATAGGGACCGTGCGAGTGAGCACAATAAAGTTCCGCTCGACTCATCTCAACACCCTCTCAGCCTCCCCAGCTGGAAGATCTCCTGCTAATGCTATTCCCCCTGTGGTGGAAGGTGCGACACCTGGCCGAGGACGATGTTTGTTCCTCGCATAGTCAACAGGTCGCACTGGTCCCACATTTGCACACAACAAATGCATATCCGTCAAATACTCTGGTATATAAAAAAAATGATATATAACAAAAACAACATAAAAATTACATATGTTTAACAAAAAAAAAACAATGATGGAGAGTTACCCATCTCTCCTCATTCCTCACCAGGAGGTACGGGTATCTCAGGATCCCTCGAAAAATCAATCCCAGCATACGGGTAATCCTCGATAACTGGGATCTGTCACGATAGCCAGGTGAATAAATCATCGTTGAAGGACTCATTAGTCCTTCCACCACTCTACCGTGGCAGTAATACTGCCCATCTACACATAGCATGAAGAGAGGCCTGATGCCCTCGTACCACTACTCGAGGACTAAAACTCAGAACTCTCTCAAAGAAGAACGAGCACAGAATGGTCCTGAACCCGAAGTTCCTCTGAGTCCACAATCGACAATATGTCAACTACCTCTTCATACACTCTAGCAAGGTGGTGCTCCCGTCAAAAATTTGTGCATTCAAGCACTGGACGACATAGTTCATCTGTGCACGGGACACTTGATGCAGAGCCGCAGAACCAGTCATCCGCCCAATAAGAAATACAATCACCTGCAACAATAAGTCAGTAATCTTGCTTATGGGCACTTGTGAGCTCGATCGGTCTGTACTATCCTCACAATAAAGTCCTATCAATTCCCCTATGTTATGCAGCCCCGAAGGAAATGTCCAGAAGTTGACTGGTTCCCCTCTCCTCGAGAGGCTAGTCAAAAAATATATGTCCTCGGTGGTGGGTACCAGTGACTGCCCCTCTAACATGAAAGTCTCTGCATCTGGATTCTAGTAGACAACCAAGGCATTCAATAACCTAGGTTGTGCTCACATAAAAGGACATAAAAAGAACTTTAGCAACCCACATTGCATCAAGGCAGCCACAACATTGGGGTATTTTCCAACCAACTCACTAACTTCCTCATGCTCTCTTTCTCTTCAGTGCACATACATCTTGCAAAACACCAAAGTTCAGGAGGGTTAGCCCTTGCTTTTTAACATTTTTTATTTATTAAGGGGGGTCCACGCGGGCTGTAATGCTGACAGTCATGTGTACATGCATGCAATTTTTACTTTGATTGAATGTACATGTGGCCTGTCCTCAGACAGCCCACGTGGACCTAGGGCCGACCTTTTAAAGGTCTATGCCCCCCCAAAACATGGAACCCAAAACAAAAGTAAATATTTAAATTGCAAGATAGGGGGGTTTGTACTTGCTCCAGACAGAAGGTCGTTTCGTCCACTATAGCTCCCAGAATCACCACTTTTATCAAAGGGTTTTTTTTGGCTCCAGAGTCAATTTCCAAATCAACAATGGTGATAATGAGCTGCCAACTTCTATTTATAGACTTTTTGGCCTCTTTTTGTCACTTTTTTGGCCTCCCTTATCATTTTCTTTAAACCAAAAACCATTTCGAGTGATTCAAGGGTTGCATGGGAGGGGTATGATCGGGTATCGGGACAATTTTTGGAGTTTTGGGACACTTTTGACGATTCGTGGAAAAATATGAGATGATCAACTTGAGCATGTAGGTTAGGTTTCTACCCTGACTTTTGTATATCATTGTCTTTACCCCTGTGCCATAGGATCGATCCCATCAGGTTGCAACATAGAACCACCATTGTTGCTTTAGAAGTGTCGCAAGTTGGTGGTAGAGCTTACTGGAACATGGATTCCCTAGGTATATCCTGGTTGCATTATGGTGTCCTTGCTGTCTCTAATTACTGTAGGATCATGAGTCCTTGTTGTTTTTCCTGATTACAAGTTTGAGCCTCATTTGCATAATTCCTTTTCACTCTTGACCTCACCCTCGGGACTCCCAAAAGACATAACGGGTCTTCTTTTAAGCCCTTTTTAGACCCTCTAAACATGAAAAAATTGTCGAGCGATCTTGTGGCATTTCACGCTCGTTAAACTGAAATTTAAAGTCACGCCTGTCCAATAGTAGTTTACCCCTTTTTCGGTCCGGACGGTCAATTGTACAAACACAGGTATACTCTAAGGAACTTTCATTGTCTAGAAGAGTACCCTCAAGTATAATTTTAACCCTTTTTCGGGCATGAGAGACTAAATTTACGAAAAAGGAACCCCCACGGAATCCATAGTTAATCTCTTTTCAGACTCCCTAAAATTGAAAAGATTGGCGAGTGACCTTATTCTTTCACACTCGTTAAAATGGTCCAAAAGAACATTCCTGATGGAGTCCATAGTTAAGCTTTTTTCAGACTCCTTAAAGATGAAAAAATGGCCGAGTGATCTTGTCTTTATCACACTCGTTAAAATGGTTTTGAATAGATGTCTTATCGGTGCTAGTTTACCCCTTTTTCGAACCGAATAGACTACCTTCGAAAAAGGTACCCTAATGGAGTATCCTTTTACGTTTTTTTTCAGACTCTCTAAATATGAAAAACCATCGAGCTTACCTTCTCTGGGCTCATTAAACTTACATCAAAGGACGTTACCATTGTGTGTTTTATTAATCACATTTGCATACCCGTGTCTTTGGCCTAATTCCGACTCCATGTTGCTCTCAACTGAACCATTTGAAGCATGCCTTATACGTAAGCCCTGTAGCACTTTGCCTCTGCGTCTTGACACCTTTGGCCCCTGGAGGATTTTTCTCGAGTGTCTTTTTCTTGCATATGTCCCTTTTCCCTGAGAATCCCTGTGTTTCGTGTGCTTGGAGCTAGTACGTTTGCGACACTCAATCCTCCTTTGTAACGTAACATTCTTTTATTCTTTTTCCAACATTATTGAAAAAAGACAAAAAAAACAAATATACCCCAAAAAGAGGAAGGGAAAAGTATTTTATTTATTGGCAGCATAATGAATCGCCCTTGGATAAAGCACATCTGTCTGTTTCTTCATCAAACCATGGGATTTAATACGACCTTAGGAAGTTGTTCTCTCTACATATCATTGTGTCCTCCTCCATTTGGTTATTCTTCCAAACATATGGAGAGTTTGTGTTGCCTCCTGCCTCGTAAACTTATGTTAATTCCATGCTACCTGAATCTCATCATTTGTCGTGTTGTTGTTCAAGGGAATTTTTTCACCAAGCCTGAGTCGGCCCCTCTGTAGTTTGTCTCTTGCCCTCATACCCAACCATCCTGAATGTCCAATCAAGTCCTTGTTCGAAATCAATGAAGCTTTCAGTCTGATCATCAAGATTATCTAGTCCATGACCGACGAGCCGTCAAAGACCTTTGGGTAGTGAATTCGTACACTCATCTTACACTCCTACCTAAGTTTTGAAGATTTTGAAGTTGTTTCTCGAGCTCTGAAGACCTCATCTCCAGCCATCAGGCTGTATCAACTTCTAGAAGATGGATACTCTATATGTATATCTTTTTGATTTCGATTTGTAGCTCTGTTTTGTATTGTTCGCGGCTACTCTTTATATATTTATATGACATGGATCTACAGTGTATTTGATTGGTAGCCATGATTCTATTTTATCCCGATCATGGGTATGCCCGCCTCGGTGAGACAATTGTTATTTTGTAGATGACGCCTCCCGGTTCCTGGTCCCTGAGCTCAATTGTTTGGCACATCAGTGAAGATTATTAATGTATTTCGACCATCAGATTCTCTTCTGAACTCACACATTAGGGGGCATTTTTTATTACCCTAAAATGCACCACACATGCTTACCTAGTATCAGGCCATCTCAGATTCCTTCTTTGCCAAAACACTGTTGAACAAATCTTCTTAAAAACCTCTTTTATAAAGGCCCACATGCCCTACTCCATTACTGCACACGTCTACACACTAGCTGACCTAAAAAATCCCGCGTGTACCTACAAAAGCACAAAAAAAGGAAAGTTGTGAATGGAACACACAGCTTTGGGTGAGTTAACTAAACCTTCCAGCCATGCATGGCTGAGGGTTCGACCAAATACCTAGATTATTCTAGCCTATAAAAGAAGGGGTAGGGGTCCTATTTGGAAGAGGAGAAAGATAGTAAAGAAACTATACCCAATTAAACATTCTCATTGTCCCAACCCTTTATCCATCCTTGTGCAAGGAGAGATACAGAGCAAAGAAGTTGGAGGACATTTGAAGAGGAGCCCAGGACTAGGTTCATGGAGCGGTGGCCGATCTCGACATTGTAAGTTGATTCATTAAAGTTAATAATAAAGAAATGATTTTCCCATCCCACTATATGAGTTCTTCATAGTTTATTGAATATATGTTTGAATCTCTAACCCATTAATCTGTAGATCAAATGCATGTAGAGTTTGTTGCTTGTTTTGTATGATTGCAGGTCATCCTTGGGAGGAGAGCTGCTATCAACAAGTGATCAAGCGTGAATAAGGATCAACATCGAACGTCAGAAACAAGGTATGTTCATATAACTATGTATTTTCTTAAAAGAAATGAGGATTAGGTCTGGGATGATAGTAGAAAGTAGGATTCTTTTGGTCTTATCTGCATGCATAATATCACCCTAAATGCTAGTCCATAGGGGGATTTCTTCCTCGGATACCTATGACTACCAATGGAACTTCGATAGAGGAAGACTTTGAGATCATTAAATTTGTTGAAGATAGTGCCATGTTTACCATGCTCATAGGAAAACCCTGGATTGATAGAGAAAAGGCCAGACGAAGAGAAGAAGAGAAAGTTTTGGAACAGAGGAAGCAAGAGTTAAAAGACTTTATGACCAGAAGGATCGCGCACTTGATTGAAGAACATAAGAGAAGATCACATATATTTAATATTAGTACCTCCGATGTCGAAGCTAAGAGAACACTTGAGGATCTGCAGAAGATTGAGTTACCTATTTTTGATACAGAAGAATTATTATCAAGGAACCCTAAGAAAGATTTTCCACAGTGCGAAGTAACTAAGACCACATAAGATAAACATCAGAATGGTAAAAGCATTACTGAGACAAAACTCACTTGGAAGAAGGCTAGGAAGTTAAGAAAGAAAAGGGATAATACTGTAAGGTTACAAGAGGTTCTAGATGACACTTCGCAGTAAGAAGAATTGCAGATTTGGAGCTTTGCTGAGATATCCGAACAACGACATAGAATAATTCGCCATGACGAAGCAATATAGTCATTGGAACTGATATACCCATTCGACCGTTGCTCCGAACGGATCAAAAATCAGTTATGGGTTACCACTAGACCATTGGATAGCACCAGAACAGATAGAACGAAGTTAATGAAGGCCCCATGTTCGTTGCAATCAGATCGTTGCTGAGATTGCCTACTTAACCTGTTATGCCACGTACCAGGAATACCTTTTTCTAACTGAGAATCTGAGCATGAACCCTGAGATCATTGCCTTACTATTCACTGTCATCTCCGAATTCATTTTTCACTTGAGCCAGCTGACCCAAGTTTGTATGTCGAACGAGCTTAGCACTGCTGAGAAAATTGTTGAAGAATTTCTAATTGATTTAATGACTAAGAGAGTCATGTCAAAACATAGAATTTCTACAGGTGTACAGGCATTGTCCTCATGCATACTACTAGCTTCCTCCTCCACTTCTCGAGAAGGACCATCCCGACCGCCTTCGGAAAGACGATCTAAGCTCGAAAATGACTTCGCCACTATGAATATGATCCCAATCATATTGTCTAAATATATCCCACCACTAAGCGAACCAGTGAATCGAGAATCTGTACCCAGAGACTTTGACTATGTTGTAGTCACTGCGTACCTCCCGAAAAGGGTGCGCATAGTTCATGTTGACCAGGAGAAGCTCACCACGCTGAAATTAAGTGAATTTAACCTTGGATATCACAAGGTATATATTATGCTAGCCCCACACAAGTATTTGACTATTACAAAAGGAAAGAACCCCAAGATTGTACCGCAGCAATGGACCCATAACCTTGCATAGTCAACCCTCCTCAACGTAATGAAGATTCCACATTTCGGGAGGCATCAATAAGTAAATGCATGTGTTCGAATGTTGTTGTCCTGCTACCATGGAGGATACCTATGGTTGGACTGGTGCATCACCATGGATCTGATTCTGATCAATCAGATCACTGTGCTAAGCATGTAGGGCCTTGACCCGCAGGACTTTTACCTTGGAAAGACCACAGATCGTGCTCTCACTCAACGAATAAAAGACACATATGGAAATTTGGAGAAAGGCATGTGAGGTTACAATGTAGCCTCCATTGAGAATGAAATAGTACGCTTTAGTTTCCAGCTGATCGCAGGCAAGTTATTTCGAAAAAACAGACCTACACAGGTGATCGTATTTGTAGTTGACCTCGCAGGGAAGTGCGTCGAGGGACTACAAATGAACTGGGAGAAATAACTTATAAATCAGCTAGAGCTTGACTATAGAAAAGCACAGGACCAAGGGTATGAGTTCCACTTTAGCTGGTTGCTCATACTCATCGCCTTCATCGCGTGGGAACTGCCAGAGGGAGCCACGTTTCTAGAGATTGAACCCTTCGAACCCCTAGCCATGAAGTTCTATACATTGTGGTACTCTAGCGACATGAACAAATAGTGGCAGTCCAATGTCATCTTCCATGCATACTACACTCAGTTGAGGAATTCCATTCATTCTACATTATGCATTACACCCAAAACTCTTCATAGGTTTCAACTTTTGATGAAATTCAACACAGATCGTCACTTCACCTACATCACAACGTGCACAGATGAGCACAAACAACAACTCCAGTCATATTGCAAGCTGACAGAAGATGACCTGGAGGAGATTACCAAGGAATGGTTGGCAGACCTCCTTGTTGCAGTAGACCCCACAGAGATGTCCAAAGTAGATATCCCTGAAGCTATGCCAGATACACCAGAACCACGCAAGACTAAGAAGAATGTGGAAGTTCAGGATATCCACAACACATCCACGATGACTGCTTCACTCTCACCTGTGAAGGGAGTTGATGATGAAGAACTAGGAGGCACAAAAGTTGAACAAAGAAAAGGTGAGGTTACCCCACCTAGGGATGAGGCAGATCCCTCCAAGAAAAGGAAGATTACCCCATCGAGGCCCTCATCCAGAAATAAAACTAAGGCCACCCAGACCATGCTTCAGACTACGCTTACCGCGGATGATTTTGACTTCTTAATTGTCGCGCTGAACGATGTTTCATTAGAGATCATAGAAAAGAAAGAATCAAAGTAGGAGGAACTATTCCGTCGGATCATGGGTGAATTCAAAGAAGCGCAGCAGGCACTTCAGTCCAGCCAAGCAGTTTCTACAGCACCGTTAACAATGGAAATATCAGGAACAGGCAATGAGCCCACACAGTTACGCCAGATCACTGAGAAAATTGAAGCTTGCCTTCGATGTTCTCAAGAAGACATAGAAAAATCCACCCAGACTTTGGCACAAGAATAGAGTTCACATGAAGAGAAATGAAGAAAGGTAGAATAGGAGCAACTTGACTTACAGGCGAAATGGGAGGAGGAAAAATCCCAGTTACAGCAGAGCAAGGACTAGTTGCTAGCAGAGAAACTTGAAACACAAGAAAGAGTTCACAAGGCACTGCACTCTGTGACGATCATAGACGTGAAGATGGAAGATCATATTCCACAATAGGTGACCCAACTGGAAGAAGTAATCCAACAAATTCAAAAATGCATCATGGATCTGGAGCTCCGCACTGTGCCTGAGACACCCCAAGAGATAAGATATCTAAGAGAGGCCACTGGTTGAAGCGCAGTCGACCGATTAAAAACTTTGGCTTCAGAATGTCGACAACTAAGCAATAGAAGCACCCAGACCTATGAAACCCTCACAGAGAATCCAGAATTTCAAAATTTGGAGGCACAACTCCACGAAGCAAAGTAGCATGTAGATGTGATACAAGTGTAGTTGAAGTCCATGACCCTAGTCGAAATAATGAAGAGGTTCGCAGAGCAATGCACAACCCAACAACAAGTACACACATTGCAAAGTAAAGTAATGGACGTCTCTCAATGACTGCAACCACTCTAAGAGAAGGCATGCCAACTGTTCACCAAACTTGAAAGCCAGGGAGCTAAACTCGAATAGGGTGCCATCACTACAGAACAGTTCTTGGAAGGACCGCTCAATGACACAATAATCTAGGAGTTTATTGAACAAGAGGCTGTCACACTACAGCAGGTCGAAGCTGCTCGAGCCAAGATCAAGGCATTCAAAGAAGAATTGGTCAGACTTGAGTGACTTGGGACGAGTCATAGGTGAGTGTCGGGGGCCTGTTGGCCCTTGACCAAGTTTAAGAGTACTTGGTCATACTTGACCACTTTTGGTACTGCGACAACTTGCCAAGAAAGGATCACAATGCGAAGCAGAAAATAAGGAAGAAATACCTATCTTGGGGTCCATTTTAGGGTTTTGGGTTGATGTAATGGGAAATGGATGTCGGCCCGTGGGTTTACCCACGTTTAGGCCCATTTTGTAATCTATAAATAGGCAATGTAGATAGTAAGATAAAGAGGATATAGTAATGTAGTACATCTATGTGATGTATGAATGAAAGCTTAGTTCTAGTAATTGGATCTGTGTGATCGGATGTATCTTAGAGAGCTATGTGCATGAGATCGGAGAGCTAAGTGCAGGTTGTTATAGTCTAATGTTGAAGAGTAAGGAAGAAGGATCTAGTGAGCTGCGCAGATCTTTTTTCCTATGCAAAGTAAGGGTCATTAGAGCTCTGTGTTGTAACTGCTTGACCAAGATAATATAAAGAAGACATTGTGGATGTAGCCCCAGGGTGGGGGTGAACCATGGTAATTGTGTGTATAGTGTTTTGTGCTTCACTCTTATGTATTTATCTCTTTATTGGCTAAGTTCTTGATGTTATTAAGTAGATCTAGTTATGATCTGTGTTGTTGATGAATGAATGAACATTAGATCTGATATATGAGATTCTTAGTGCTTGATCTGTTGAATATAACCTATATTTTTGTGGATAAGTACTGAATCATTCTTAGTATAAGTATTCACTATGACTCTATGTGCCTTCTGTGAAGTATACTAACGAATGTATGTTAAGGAATAACTAATGCTAAGTGCGTTGTAAGAAATATAATCAAAGATCTGTGTCCCAGCTAAGGTTGCAGACACCTGAGTCTTGCAACCACCCCTGCCTCTACCTCGGGTGAGACTTCATCTGCTTCGCAGGTGTTGTCGAAAGGGCCGTTAGTTAGGGATTTATTGGTGCACTCTTGAGAATTGAAACCTGGGTCTGCCCCTGTTCCAACAAGAGGATTGACCCTATGTTACGGTTGTAGAAAACCAGGCCATCTAGCTAAGGATTGCCCGGGTGGAAAACCCAGTTGTCTCTGTTGCAAAGCTTTGGAACATGAAGTATTGGATTGCCCTAGAATTATTGCTAAGCTTGAAAGAATGAATCTGCATGAAGAACACCCTAGGATAGACCCAAAAATAGCATAACCTCAGAAATAATCAAAGAAAGTATTAATACAGATGAAAGAAACATTGAATGAACACCGACATGTTATATTAGTAGAGATATTTAAAGAAAAAGAATGCATTGAAGTAAGGATAGGGGACTTCGACATTGATTGTGTTCTATATGAGGAAACATAAATGAATATCATGTCAGAGAGAACGTGGGAAGCTATAGGGAAGCCTGCCATGATCCCTTCACTAGGAGGAATAGGACTCTTTAGAGGAAAATTGGTAAACCTATGTGGAAGGATCACTCAAATATCTACGAATGCTAATGGAACTTCGGCTGAAGAAGATTTTGAAATTATTAAATTTATTGAGGACAACACCCCATTCACTATGTTACTAGGAAAACCTTGGATTGAGAGAGATCAAGCTAGAAAGAAGGAAGAAGAAAAGGTATTACAACATTAGAGATAAGAGATAAAAAATTTCATGACCAGAAGGATCACATAGTTGATTGAGGAACAGGAGAATAAATCAAAGCTATTTGACACTAGAAGCTTAGATGCTAAAGAATTAGGGGACTCATAGAAGATTGGAGTATCTATACCAGATACAGACAAAGTAGTTCTCTTGAGTCTTGGGAAAGAACCTCAGCAGTGTGAAGTGACTATGGTGAAGGAAAATAAGAACCAAATCGAGAAACGAACTACCGAGATGAAGATCATGGGGAAGAAGGCTAGAAATATAAGTAGAAAGAGAGCTGAAATCGACAGGCTACAGAGGGTTCCAGAGGGAACCCCTCCAAAAGAACTTTTCAAAATTTGAGCTTCGTCGAGATAACAAAACAACGACATGGGTCACTTCATCGTGGCGAAGAAATATAACCATTGGAGGCCAATATACCCCTTCGACTGTCACCCCGAACAGATCGAAAATCATTGATGGCTCATCACCAGACCATTAGACCACACCATAATGGATAGAACCAGAGTTAAGGAAGCCCCATACCCATTTCAAACAAATCTTTACAGAATTACTTACTTAATCCATTGCTCCATGCACGAAAGACACTTTTTCTAATAGTGAATTTGAATCTGTAGACTACGTAAATTGTGAACCGTGGTTACTTCACCCTTACTCTCTACCTTACTACAGTATCTATGTTACTTTGAGAACCTAAGATATTTATCTTGAGCATATATGTCCAACGAATTTAACACAGCTAAAGAATCTGTAAGAGAGGTACTCGGTAGCCTCAAAGCCGAAAGAGTCATGTTGGAGTGGGGATTGTCTACAGGTTTACAGGCATCATCGACGAGAGGAGTGCAAGCCTCCCTGTTGACTTCTCGAGCAGGAACATCCTGAGCCAATGTAGAAAGAAGAACCAAACATAAGTACGATATGGCCAATGCAAATTTGGTCCCATCCATTCTACCTCCTTACATACCACCTTTGAGTGGTGCGATCAACAAAGATAGTGTTCCTAGAGACTTTGAGTACACTCTAGTCATGACATACCTACCGAAAGGAGTACACACAGTCCACACAAATCACGACAAGATCGTAGCCTTGAATTTTAGTGACTTCAACCTGGGGGATCATAAAGTTTACAATACACTTGCCCCATACAAGTACCTAACCAGAACCAAGGGAAGGAATTCGAATATCATCCCTCAACAATGGACAATGAACCTCGTGCAGTCTACTTTGCTCAACGTTATGAAGATACCGCACTTCAATAGACACCAGGAGGTGAATGCTTGTGTGGATATGTTGTTGGCAAGTTACCATGGAGGATACTTATGGTTGAACTGTCGCATAACAGTTGATTCGGTGTTGATCAACCGAATCACTGGGCTTAGCATGCAGGGCCCTGATCCCCATGATTACTATCCTAGAAAGACCGTCGATCACGCTCTTGACCAGAAGATCAAAGAAGCCTATGGTGATGTTGAGAAAGGTGTGTGAGGCTACAAGGTAGATTATATTGAAAGTGGCACAGTGCACCTTGCCTGTCAACTGATCGCAGGGAAATTGGTACAGAAAAATTGACCCACGCAAGTATCCGGCTTTGTAGTCGACCTCGCAGGAAAGTGCGCAGAGGGACTATAGATGAATTGGGTGAAGTACCTGGTGAATCAACTAGAGATTGATTGTAGATAAGCCTAGGATCAGGGGCATGAATTTAATTTTAGCTAGCTCTTGATACTTATAGCTTTCATTGCATGGGAGCTACCAGAAGGTGCAACCTTCCTTGACATTGACCCCTTTGAACCACTGGCTACGAAGTTCAGTTCCATGTGGTAATCGAACGACATGAAAAAGTAGTGGCAATCCAATGTCGTATTTCATACCTACTACACCCAGTTTAAGCTCACCATCTAGTCTGAGCCTCGCATGACCCTGAATAATTTACACAGGTTTCAACCTTTGATAAAGTTCAGTGCAGACCACAGTTTTATATATCTGACAGAACGCGTTGATGAGAACAAGGGACAAATTTAGTCTTATTACAAGCTGACAAAAGAAGACCTGGAGGAAATCACCAAGGAATGGTCGATGAACCTCCTTATTCTAGCCGACCCCACAGAAGTGTCTGACATTGACAGCCCAGAAGCTACGCAGAATACACTTGGACCTAGTAAGACAAAGAAAACAAAGTAGACAAAGAAGGATGAGGATATCTAGGATGTAGACAATAGATCTGTAAGAACCACATCCATTACACCAGAGTAAGGAGGTAATGGCGAAGACTTAGAGGAAGTCAAACAGAGGCCAGGAGATGAAGTAGACATCATAAAGAAAAGGAAGGGTTTGCCTCCAGAACCTTCCCCCCAAAAGAAATCAAAAGCACCCGTGACTAAGTTGAAGACCACGCTCACTCCAGATGACTTTAGTTTTCTCATCACAGCTATGAACGAAGCCATAGAAGAGATAACAAAAAAGCAGGAAGCTAAGAAAGAGACAATGTACAACAGAATCAAGATCGAACTCCAAGGAGTATAGCAAGCTCTCCAATCTAGCTGGGCAGTCTCCTCTGTGCCCCTGCCAGAAGGAACAACAGAAGAAGGAAATGAACCAGTTCAACTCCACTAGATTGTTGACACGGTTGAAGTATGCCTTCGGAAGGCACAAGAAGAAACAACACAGGCCACCCGGGCCTTAAAGCAATCACAAGAGGAAATCCTTGAGCAACGTCGAGCTGTGCAACAAGAGAGGGACACTCTCCAAGCGAAATTTGAACAAGATAGAGAAAATATTAAAAAAGAGAAAGAACAGTTGCTCGTGAAGTATATTGGGATTGAAGAAGTAGTCAACATAGCATTTTTCTCTGTGACCAGCTTAGAACAGAAGGAAGAGGACCCCATAGAACGCCAAGTGATGATGCTAGTTGAAGTTATTCAACAAATTCAACAAAGAGTCGTGGACTTAGAGCTTCAGACCATACCACAGACCCCACAAGAAGTGAATGACCAACATGAAATAACTTCCCGGAGCACCATAGAAAGGATTAAATCAATCTATGAGGAATGAAAATAGTTAAGTAGAAGAAGTGCGCAGATCTACGAGAACCCAGAATTGCATAAATTAGATTCACAGCTCCAAAAGGTGAAGTATGACGCTGAAAAGCTACAGGTGCAGCTGAAGGCCCTATCACACATAGAGAGAATGAAGAGGTTTCCAGAGCAATGCACATCCCACCAACAGATTCACACGCTTCAGAGTAAAGTAATGGAAGTCTCTCAACGACTTCAACCAGTGAAAGAAAAGGCATGCCAACTGTTTACTGAAGTTGAAAGCCAAGCCGTAGAACTTGAAAAGCTTGTGAATATAGCAGAACAATGCCTAGAAGGGCCAATGAATGAGGCACTCATACAAGAGTTCACCAAGCAAGAGGAAGTAGTAATGCGACAGGTCGAAGCAGCTCGAGCCAAGCTCGAGGAATTCGAAGCAGAATTGGTCAGACCAGAGTGAATTGGGACGAGTCACAGGTGAGTGTTGGGGGCTTGTTGGCCCTTGACCAAGTTTCGAGGAACATTTGGTCATAATTGACCATTTTTGGACTTCGACACCATGTCAAAGATGGAGCACCAGGCGAAGCAAAGATCGCGGGATCTCGGTCCACTTTTGGGGTTTTGGGTTAATGTAATAGGGATGTCAACCTATGGGTTTACCCACGCTTAGGCCCACTTTTGCAATATATAAATAGAAATATAGGCAATGTAAGAAGTAGTAGATGTTATTGCTTAGTGCAATTGGTGGCGCATCTATGTGATGTTGAATAAGTTCTCTGTGTGAACTGAGTAAGGCTTGCAAGACTAAGTGCAAGTTACTGTGTGATTGATATCGTAACGCAAGGAAGAAGGATCTAGCGAGTTGCGTAGATCTTCTGTCATGTATGAAGTAAGGGTTTTGAGTGGCTTTGTGTTGTAACTAATTGAAGACACTAATAAAGAAGAAGAGTTGGTGGACATAGCCCCAGGGTGGGGGTGAACCACGTAAATCTGTGTGTGATGCTTTGTGCTTCAGCTTGATGTGTTTATTTCTTCTTCTGTTGAGTGCCTTGATGTATTTAGATAGATATATTAATGCTTTGTGCTTCCTATATGTATGCCAATAGTAGGATATGACATGTATGAGAATTATTAGTGTTGAACTACTAGATATGATATGATTTGCTATGGTTAAGTGTTGAAACAATGTACATCTGAGTATTCACCACGAAGCTTTGTGCCATATGAAAAGTATAATAAGGTTTAAATACCGATGAATGATCTATGCTAAGTGACTTGTAAGGATAGAATCATAGATTTGTGTCCCAACTAAGGTTGTATATACCTGAGTCTTGTAACCACCCCTGCCTCTACATCGAGTGAGACTTCATCTACTTCACAGGTGTTGCCGAAAGGGCCGGTAGTTAGGGATTTATTGGTGCACTCTTGAGAGTTGAACCCTGGGTCTGCCCCTGTTCCAACACTTGTGAAAAGAGATTGTTCATGGTTGTATTGGAATATTCTCTAGAAGAAAATTTGGTTGGGTTTTTCCTCGAGTTTGGGTTTTCCCAAGATAAATCTTGGTTTCTTCTTGTGATTGTTTATTTTTTGCTTATATATTCTAGCGTATGGTTATTGAATGTTAAAATAAGATTAAAATTGTATGGTAAATATAATGTTAACAAAACTGATAAAAATCTAGCATGGAATCATAACAGGTTTCCTTCAGAACAGTCTAACCACTGGAAGGAAAATCGTGACATTTGTCATTGCAGTTTTCCACTGCATAGACCTAAACATGTTGAGCTCATTGAACACTTATTATAAATTTCTTGGGACAAATTCCATCATAGATCAGATCTCCTTTCCCTATATCACCTGCTACATCTCTAATATTGACTTTCCGTTAAAATTGAATTTTTTTAGGGTTTTGGGCTTGTTGACATTTTCTTGGACATGAACTTTCTGATTCAGATTTCTAAATTTTTTCTTATTGTTGATATAATGTCTCAGATTAGAATACAAAGTTGGATGGTGCACTTGTATATAATATGAGGGTGTTTGAAAGAGATGCAAACTTGACAAAAGGACATTTATCCAAGCAATGATAGTGGATCCAAAGGGATCTTATATCTAGTGCACTCAGAGGAATTCCAAGAGTTGGAGGCAGCAATGACGATGTCTCCTACAATATATAACAACTCAAATGGGACAAGCAACATCTAGACTCCAGGTTTTCATATCAGGTTTGATATTTTATATTATTGCAGCTTAAGTAAATGTTGTAACTAGAACAACAATATTTAGAATTCTATTACTTCTATTGCTATCAAATGTTTAGTGACACTTGAATATTGTTATTATAATGATCATCACGTACTATTGATGCACTTATTTACAAAATGAAATTGATCTCTTTTAGGAGATGTTCTTGGTTGTTGACTTTGTCCCAAGCAGGTTATCATGTAAATTCCATGGATGTTACCATAGAGATATTGTTCTTGTTTCTTGTTTTGGGAAGATTACTATGGAGGAATGATCGGTCACAACACTGGAAGAGTGTTGAAGAGTGTTGTTCTTATTTCTTGTCATTATATATATTTTTTGTCTCTTGTCTCAGGAAGGTCATGAGTGATAGCTCTAAGAATGATCTATTGTGATGAGTGTTCATGTTCTTGTTTTTATTATTTTTCTTATCATAAGATTTTTGTTTTTGTCTGTTATTTTCCCTTGTTGTTGTTCTTTTTCCAGGCAGGTCACAAGTGATAGCTCTATGAGGGATCTATAATGATGGTTGTAGGAGGAAACACATTAGATGGTCTCTAGTTTGATACATGGATCATATTATCCAGACATAGAGTCGTGCACATGACCAGACACTTACATGTACCAAAAGAAAAGAGGACGAAGTTAAAACCTTCTGAAAAGAAGGGTACTTTTACGAGATACATAGTATCTCATATGGATATTGATTATAAGGAGTAGAATGCTTTGAATATGACCATGCATATCCCTCTGGTTCAATTAATCACTCTTCATATAATCAGAAAGAGTTAGTAGAGCCAAAAGGGCCTACCCAAAAACATTGTAGTGACCAGGAAGAGACTAGCATGGTCTTGTGATACTTTCCAAGATGCAAATGGAATGTAGTTATATGGAATTGATGACCCATATCACAAGGAGGATGACATGTCTCCACCAGTGATGAGGCAGGTAGACCCACAAAGTACCAACTCAGAAGGATCCATAGTTCAAAAGGATCCATCCCTCAGAATCTAGTAGGGAGGAGCAACCTCCCAGTACATTTCACATGAGAACGGACTTTAGAGGAAGTCGGTAGATGCAAAGGGAGAAGATGGCTCTGGAGACTATATAGACTTAGAGGGAGCATGCAGACTCAAAGTGAGCTTGATCTCAAAGATATTCAATTGACTCAGAGGAAGACCATATCATTCAGAGGAAGACCCCCCTCAGATTCAAGTGGGAAAGAGAGATGTCTTCCAGGAATAACATAAAGATGCCATGAGTTGAGGAGGCTAGATCAAAGCTTCAGAGACTTCGAGGAGATATGAGACCTCATGGGAGGATTCCCTTGTTTCAATAGAATTTTCTACAGAGATAGAGGAGGTATCCAATTAGAAGGAATGAGATATGGATTTTTCTTTAGTTCCAGAGAGAGAAAGAGACCCCACAAGTTTCCAGCTATGTAGCTCTGATGAGGAGGATCATTGCTTCAAAACCTTCCAATTATGAGGAAGATTCTAAGCAACAGGTATGGAAGGATTCTATGATGGAGGAGTACTAGTCCATCATGAATAATTATGTGTGGGAAGTGGTTTCAATACCATAGGGGAAGTCAGTAATGACTTCCAAGTGGATCTACAAGATCAAGTATGTTGCAGATGGCAGCAAAGTGAAGTAAAAAGTGAGATTTGTGGCTAAAATATTCTCCCAGAAAGAAGGATAATATTATGACAAGACACTTGTTCCAATAGATAGAAGAAGTGTACATAGATCAACCACAAGATACATGAGAAGGAGTCTCATGTGTACAAATTGAAGAAATATTTGTATGGGCTTAAGAAGGAACACAGGGTATGGTATGCCAAAACAGAAAGTTATTTGATGAGCTTAGGGATGGTTTCCCCTTGATATTGGGTGACCTATTTCTTACAGAAGATGAGAATCTCGCATATGGGTGCAAGAGGGAACTCACTTCAGAGTTCGAAATGAAGGATCTAGATTTGATGTGACTAGAGGTGTGGGAGAGGCTAGATGAGATTTTCCTTAGCCAAGGAAGATATATAGTTGAGATCCTATAGAGACTTGAGATGATGGACTGCAATTCCATGGCCACACCTATGGTTATGAATCTGAATCTCTTGAGCAATTCATATTCAGATTTGGTTGATCCCATGATGTACATAAATTTAATCGGATCCTTGATGTACCTGGTTAATACCAGGCCAGATATATGATTTGTAGTACATGGTTGAGCCAAGACATGTACATTTGGATAGCAACAAATCATGTATTGACGTACCTAAATGGTATGGTTGGATATGGACTCAGATATGTCTCTGATGGTGCAGTCAAATTGCAAGGTTATACAGAATCTGATTGGGTGGGGAGTATAGTGGATCGAAAAATCACATCAGGATGTTTCTTCAGTTTGGGATTAGGTATGATCTCATGGAAAAAAAAAACCGTCAGTGGTACTCAGTATAGCAGAGGTAGAGTATATTGAAGCCAGTGTTGCAAGCTATAAATTAGTGCGGATTCAGAAGTTACTTGCAGGGTTATTTGCATAATGCTTTCATAGAATTCATTATTTCATGACAAGTCGATGCATATAGAGATCAAATACCATTACATCCGAGACATGGTGGAGAGAGGAGCAGTGGAGCTCCAATACATATCCACAGATGAGCATGTAGTAGAAATTCTCACCAAGCCTTTGTCTAGAGTGAAGTATGAGTACTTCATAGATAAGCTTGGTGTGATGCAGAATGTCCACCCTTGTTGAGAGGGAGGTGTGATGTTTCTCGTCTAGCAGATTTTGTTAGGAAAAAAGGACCGTGGAGCAATAAAATAAAACAAATGCAGAAACAAAACACAGAAGATACATAATACAATAGAGACACAGATTTACGTGGTTCACCCAGTGTGGGCTACTTCCACCAGAGAAATTTCCAGGTTCTTCCTTTATTATTATCCAACAAATGAAGGGATACAACCTACATCAAACCCATTGTAACTTCCTCTTCTTTATCTCACAGTATTCTATCTTAGAATACAATATTCGCCATCATGCATAGCTGCAATACATTTCCCTCATAACAGAGGGTTGCCTTCTAGGGAAAAAAACCCTAACATAATTTCTATGGTTAGATCTGCGACCTTATAATGAACCCCCCTCTACACTCCCTTGCGTGGAAGAGTGTACATACTTCTGGGGTGTAAATACTTCATGGGGTATAAACACGGTTGAAAACAAAAGACCTCTGAGTTAGGAAGATAATCAGGCTCCACAACCAACAGATTTACCTTTGAACATGGGATTCATATATCAGTCATGTAGAGTGACTGAGGGAGTGATATAGTAGTCCCACTCAATGGATGGGTGTGAAGAGGACTACCAGGAGAGGAGAAACATCATAACATAGTCGTTGAGACTATGGGTGTAGCTTTGTGCTACTAGACTCATCATCATGAGACTATAAATATGGATGATGGCATGGTAGTAGTTATGTGTTACTAGTTGATTATTGTATAGTTATAGAGATTATAGACTATGACTATGGTTGATGGCATGGTAGTAGTTGTGTGCTACTAGTTGATTATTGCATAGTCATAGAGATTGTTGGACTGCATGGTAGTAGCTTTACAGTTACTAGTTTATTGCAGGACATGACTATGGTTGATGGAATGGTAGTAGCTATGTGCTACTAGTTTATTGTTGAATAGTCATGTAGACCATTGTACTACATGGTAGTAGATTTTGTAGCTACTAGTTGATTGTAGGATATGACTATGGTTGATGTCATGGTAGTAGTTGTGTGCTACTAGTTGATTATTGCATAGTCATGGAGATCATTGGACTGCATGGTAGTATATTTTGTAGCTACTAGTTGATTGCAGATCATGACTATGGTTGATGGAATGGTAGTAGTCGTGTGATACTAGTTGATTGATGCATAGTCATGGAGAATACTGGACAACATTGTAGTATCTTGGTGCTATAGTTGATTGATACATAGTCATGACAACATGGTAGTAGTTGTGTGCTACTATTTTATTGTTGGATAGCATGGTAGTATCTTTGTGCTACTAGTTTATTGCTATGTAGTTGTGGAGACTACTAAACATGATGGTAGTATCTTTGTGTTGCTAGTTGTTTGTTGGAGAGCATGGTAGTAGCTTTGTGCTACTAGTTGATTGCTACATAGTCATGGAGAATATTGTATTGCATGGTAGTATATGTGTGCTACTATTTCATTGCATCATATTCGTAGAGACTATGGAAGAATATTTGAGCTATTGATGGCATGGTGGTATCCCGGGGATACCAGTTGATTGTAGGGTAGTCATTGGACTACTAGAAGAAAAAACTTGGAAGAATACCTCCATAGCTAAGAGGGAGTGTTGATGTTTTGGTAGTTGTGGGAGGTATTCCCTCCTAGAAAATTTTTCTTAGAGAAGAAGAAGATTCTAAATTTCAAAGGAAGACCATTGAAAAATTAAAGAACACCCTAGAAGAGAAGTTGTCCCATAAGAAAATAATTAAAGTGGAAATATAATTTCCAAGAAGAGAAGTTGACCCACATAAATAATAAAGTAAATATGAAGACCCATAATAAGAAGTCATCTCTAGAAAGGTGCCCAGATTAGTATAAATAAAGGGATGGATCATTTAATTTGTATATACACATAGTTCTTCTTCTGTAGTGCACACTAGGAAGTTGCAACTACAATTGTGACAGTTTCTCTATTTCTGGGTTTTGGTTCTCTTGGAGAGTAAGCCCTACTTGGGAAGGATATTCTTGGTGGCTCTTGGTGGTTTCTCTTGTGTGCTACCTCTGGAAGAGTTGTGCTAAGACTGTGTGGTGATATCAAGTTTCTTTGTTCCAGTTGCAGTTGCAGTTATAGTGCCAGTTGCATTGCCAATTGCAGTTACAGTTGCATATACTGTTACAGTTGCAATTGCAATTACCAGTTGCCAGTTTTGTGGTGCGCTATCTTTCTCTAGTGATGTGCCTATATTGTGCCAATTATGTGGTGTTACTCAATTGTCTACCCTCAATAGGGTTTAACAAGAATAATAGATAAGTGTTTGTTATCATGGTTTCTTCATTGTTGGTTTTCTCTTGTGAATAGAGCTTATTCATCGTTGTATTGGAATATCCTCTCTAAGAAAAGTTGGTTGGTTTTTATCCTGAGTTTGGGGTTTTCCCAGGATAAATATTTGTGTCTTCTTGTGCTTGTTTATCTATTGCTTATATATTTCATTATATGGTTATTGAAAGTTAAAAGAAGATCAAAATTCTATGGTAAATTTATTGTTAACAAAACTAATAAAAATATAACAGGGTCAATGGATTAGGGGTTTAGGATGTTATGGGATCCTATATATGTATTTTATTATAAAAAATGAATATATGATGAATAAAATATTAGAGGTGCAGCCCTAAATAGGTTGTTGGTTTTTCCAATTTAGGTTTCCAGAGTAAAATCTTCATGTAATGTGTGTGTGTGTTCCATTATGTTAGCACTCGGTAAATTTCCTAGAGGTTGAAAAAGAAGAAATCTACAAAGGTAACCTTAACCAACCACTTTTAAAGATGGGATCTAGCCCTTCTAGCTTCAGAGAGGGATCTCTCTATATGATTTAGATTTGTTTTGACTTCATATTTTAGGCTAGGTAAAAAGAACAGGTATGTTTTGTTGTAAAAGGGTTTATAAATTGGTTGAGACAGCTTACACATCCGTTGGGCTATGGGGTCTGTATTTAATCAAATCTGAGAAACAAACAGAAATGCCAAGGAAATCCTTCACAGGGCGAGATAACACACTTACTGGATCTTTTATAATTAAAGTGATGGACGGAAGAAGAGATAAGGAAAACAACTTCAACTAACAAGCACTTAAGAATATCTTAATTGAAGATATTTAGAAGATGAACATTAAAATCTTTAGAATAGAAAACAAGGTATCAAAGATAAATCCTGCAACATAACGCTATTCATAAAGATTAGTTATGGAAGAACGAGATGATTATAGAGCAAGAAAACATTTAACTGAGAGAATCACATCACCAGTGAACATGCGCAGGAATCCTGTAAAGTGCCTCTTCTTTATTAATGGCAGATCTCTTCAAAAATAGTACAGCTTGATAGCAACAGGGTGTGAAAATCAACAACCCTCAATACATTGAAAAAATAAGTATTTATAAGTTAAAATACAAACGTTCCTGTCATAACTGATCATGACGTGCTCATCCTATTTTTAGCATAACTAATTTAACTAATCAAAACTGCTTTGATGACTCGATGCAACTATTTGCTGAACTTCTGGGTAGGCCGTTGGCGAGGTGCCTTCGCAACCTCTTCTGACTGGACAGGTGACTGGATCGTGACAGCTCATCTGCTAATCTAGCAGATTGCACAGCTCCTCCCATCTGATATGACCTGGCACTGTGATTTTAAGCAATCGCCTGTACACTTCATCCATATCTGTGTATTTAGAAAAAGTGGGCTTGATGATGAATATGTGCTTAATTTCATGTTGGATATCAATATCCAACTGCAGGGCCTCTATGAATGCTTTTCCTGTGACACTCCCTTGTACCTCGACAAACTTGGAACTAGACACTTCAGTTAACTTCTTCTTATAATCAGGGAGTGTCATCAATTTATCATTGATGACCTTCATACCAGGCAAGCCTTTCTTTTGCAGAGCATCTATCTTGTGGAAAAACCTTTGCACTCCTTGATCCATAACTTGGATTTTCTCCTCGAGCTGAAGCATGAGGCCTCTTTTGGTCAGAACTCTTTTCACCTCTAGTATAGTTTTTGTCCTGTCCTCGATATTCAATTCTTCTAGTTCCTCCCTGGTCTTTGAATTTAGGAATCTTATGATTTCATTAGCTTGGGTTGGAATGTCTCCCAGCTCTGTCCTGATTTTCTCCACAGCTTGTTTGCTCCTCTCGAGTAACTCATTTTGTTCAAACATTATCTGAAACATTGGCCATATTTCATTTATGGACTTGGAAATATCAGTCCATATCACTTCTTTGGCCTCAACCAGAGTCTTCCCTGCCACGGTCTGCTTTTGGAGCTGTTGTAGCTCCTTCCTGATTTGCTCATTCACATGCTTCTCTTTGGATAGACTTGTCTGGAAAGAAGCCTTTATCTCTTGGAGATTTTCCACTTCTTTCTCGAGTCTACTGATTTCAGACTCCTGCAAATTCATTCTCTCCATAGACTTGGCCAGGTCTATGGTGCCTTCTGGTACCTGCATTGTTGTTGTGGATGGAATAGTTGTCACCGTTGCTGTACTCAATCCTGCAATGGGGATAGCACTTAAGGGGATGCCTTCCATTGTCTTCATCTTCTCTTTCTCCTTTAACAGTTTTTCCATCTCAGCCTCCATCTCCCTTAACTGAGCATTATTCTCCATGAGTAATCTCAGCATTTCATCCTTTTCCCCTTCTTTTTCGGCTATCTCCTTCGTTTGTGGGTCCTATGTTGGAGGGAAATTTAGCTGCTTCCTTAAGGACGCGATGTCAGCATTTTTCTTCTTAATCATCTCTTCAGCAGCCTTGACATTCGCAGGGTCATAACCAATCTTGAGGACCAACTCCTCCAATGTTTTGATTTTGTTGTCCTTCGCGAAAGATGATATTTTCTCCATATTTAGTTGGGTCTGGGCATTGCTCAAAGCTATCCGATACTTTGAAGCAGAAGCTGTAGCGTGGGCTAAAGTGTGGAAAACCATCTCTCTGGTCTGCTTATGCAGATCCATCTGGTCCGCAGGGTGCACGTCCTTGGCCTGGAACTCGACGATGACCCTTTGTAATCGGATATTACTTTGGGATTCGACACTTGTGCGTGGAGGTAGGCCATATGCATCCTACCTTTCTCTGTATCGAATGCCGAAAGAAGCCTGTGTTGAGCTCTGGATGACTGCTTCTGGAATTGGGCATAAGCGCTGCTGGTAAGAGTCTGGTTCTTCTTTTTGATCAAGTCATATTTTTCAAAAATGCCCAGTTTGGGCCCAGTCTTACTTGGTGGAGTATCTATGGGAGAATCTGTGGATTTTACAGTTGATGCTATAATCGCCTTGTGTTGACTCGAGCCGAAAGGTAGAATGGCGGGCTTGACCTCCGGGGTGGTCACTATGGTGGTTGTGATCTCCTGTTCCACTGTCGTGCCTGTCGTTGGAGTTGTCCTTGGATTTTTGGCGTGCATCTTAAACTCCTTCGATGACACCTCTGTTATGGGAGGCGACGATTCTTGTCAGGGCCTTATTTCCTTGGGATTCTGAGGTGTGGCAGTGAGCGGTGCGCTTGTTGAGGGTACCTGACGCTCTATCCAGACAACAGGTTCTACGTCCACCAACGTATCAGGCTCCCATTCTGTTTGATTAGCAAATCTCTCGATTTCAGGCCTGGGATCATGTGCATATGGGGAATTCTTATTTCTGACTCTCATCTCAGAAATGATCCCGCAGGGATCATAACGCCAGGTGAAACTTGTCAGAAATTTCATTTCCCTCAACATTTTGTCTGCTTCATCACCCGCGCCTCTACTATTGCAGATGAACGAGCCTATCTGTCCTTTAATCCGCAACTGTTGCTTCTTTTTAAGGGAAACAAAGTGGATATCATCAGAATTCATAATTTGTCTAATATATTCCAGTGAAAAAATCCTTACTGGTATATATCGCGAAAGCTTGTATGGTGCCAACTCGCACCCATAAACTCGGATCTCAGAGTGATTCTGATACAAGTACAAGTCTCCCGTCTTCGCATTGTCTGAGAGTTGTAGGATTCTTCGGACTTCGTCATTTATTCGTGGCTCAGGCATGCCACTCAACATACTTACCACAGGGTGGTAAAACTGATCAATGAATGCTGTGAAGTCGTATTCGACAGAATTGCGCTTTAGAAGAGACATCCACGCTATGACCGGTTGTGGCCTCCCGTCGGTGTCCATCTTCTGCATGGAGAAATTGAACCTGTCCGCTTGGAAGTACACGAACATGTAGGCCAGAATGGATGAATACCTGAACATGCCCTCTGTGGTGAAATTCACGAATTGCTCGTGGATGTTATGGGCCAAGAAGGTGCTGAAATCGAATTGAGTGGTTGGTTGTTCATCGTTTGAAAAGATAGATAGAAAACCCAGGATGGGTTCGTCTACCCACTGATCGGAATAGTACCCAAGCAGGGCACACAGGGAAGAAATAATCTGATTTCCTTTGGTGGAAAACAAAGAGGAAGGGTACGGGGGATTTGTGGTCGGGAGTGGAGCGGAAGTGGGGAGGAAAAGCTCAACTATCTGAGCTCTCTACGGGAAAGTCATCTTTTGATAAAGCTCAGTGAGGATTTCCAGGTTGAATGGGGATGCAGACTCCGGGTGGGTTATCTGCATCATTTGGTCGATATCCTCTGGGGTGATGAAGAAGAGGACGTACCCAGAGGAAGAAACAATGGATTTCTGGTCAGGGACGTAGTGAGCTTGGCACTTGAGTGTGAATTATGGGAAATGGTGGACTTGGGGGAACAGATATAGGGGAAAATTGGACTCCCAGAGCCCAATCTCGTCACTCTGGTCTAGGAAAACTTCTCGGAGCCATGATTGTAGATCAGAGAAGTCAAAACTGCATACGGTATCTACTATTAAGCGGTCTTTGTCGACCAGGGGGATTTTATCCAGGTCAACCTGAGGAGGAACAAACAGATTCTCTTCCTCTTCAGCTTGCTTCGTCTTGGATACCATTTCGGCAATTGTACCTGCAATAAACAACGTTAGTGGGGTCTATTGGTGGTAGAGGAAAATGACGGGGAAGCAATGGAAATATGATAGATAAGTTCTCTGGTGCGAGGGATGGTTCTGGCGCGAGCGATGAATAACGAGTGAAAAGGGGCACAACGGTACTTTTATTCCAAACTGGGTCGGTCAGACGCGGGAAAATGGTCAGCATGACAACGAGCATATTATCCAGTTATTAATGTACAATGGGCCACTTGGGGTGATATGGCAGGTGACGGTCATCAAAGTATATGGACGACTGACGTGGAGGTTTGTGATTGGGGGTAGAAATCACCAAAGGGGGTTGTTCATGAGTGAAAGGTGTTATGGCGCCGTCAACGTGGACTGACAGTAGTAACAGGATGGGACTTGGACCTGGGGGCAAGTGGGACAAGTGGGCTTAGTGGAGGGTGACGTCCAGGGGCGACGGGGTGTCAGACAGTAGGTGGGGGATGTGACCTTTGGACCAATAGGGCGACGACACATGTAACAAGGGGCCCGCCGCAAGGAAGATTCATTCCGGACCCCCCCCCCTTTTGATTAAAGGCAGAATACCAAGGGGGGTCTGGAATCCACCCTGATCCGTTGATCTGCGCGCTGTATTTCTGACCGCAGATCTATGCTCGCTTTTTAATACCAATTCCGGACGCCCCCCCCCTCCATTAAAGGAAGAACGGAGGGGGTGGTCCGGAATTCAATGTGGATCGTCGATTCAAGCGCTCTGCTTGGATCCGTTCAGATCTGCACCTGCATTATAACCAATTCCGGACCCCCCCCCTCCGTTAAAGGCAGAACGGAGGGGGGGGTCCGGAATCCAATGTAAGCCGTGGATTTGCGCGCTCCTTTCTTGACCATCCAGATCTGTGCAAAGATTATCGATGACTCTGGACCCCCCCCCTCCGTTAAAGGCAGAGCAGGCGGGGGTGTCCGGAATGCTATATGAACTGTTGATCCAAGCGTTGTGATATGAACCGTTGAAAGGTGGATGAAGCATAAGTTGGGAGTGACAAATGTCATGTGAAAGCCAAAACTTAGGATTAGTGCTTTCTCCTGGGTTTTATTCAATTTTGTCATAGACACCACCAAGGGGACCTTGTTCCACCTATCCTAAGGCAAGGAAAGACTTGATGTAGCACTTTTTCGGGTAGGTTTTATTTGGGCAAGGCAGGCCAAGCAGTTAATCTACATTCTAACCTACTTTCACAAGGCAATTAACCTAGATTAAACTGTTGGGTTAAGATTTTATTCTTTCTAGGGGCTATCTGATCAAGATTAGATGGTCTGATCAGATGTATTCACTAATTCTAACCTAGGGGTTATCTGATCAGGATTAGATGGTCTGATCAGATGTATTCACTATCCTATCAACATTGAAAATTTAAAAGGACTAAGCCATGCTTGAAAGGTATGACTAAGTCACTGTTATTGCATGGGGCTTTGTTTCCATTCTTTTATGCCCTCTTTTCTTTTCTTTCTTTTTCTTTTTCCTTTTTCTTTTCTTTCTTTTTCTTTTTCCTTTTTCTTTTCTTTCTTTTTCTTTTTCCTTTTTCTTTTCTTTCTTTTTTCTTTACAAATTATTTGAAGAAATGAAATATCATTTGTCAACAAGATCACCAGATACAGATAATATCCAAGTCATAAGTTTATACCCATAATTTATGGGGTGATAACAGGCGGCTCCACATGGGGATGGCACTTGTCCTGTTAAGTACCAAGAATCCAGTTTCCTGTCATCCTGAACCAATCTATCTAGTAGTCTTAATTGGTCTGATTCTACGGAAAGTATTGAAGAATAGTGATCAACAGCTTAGGGCCTTCTCTTCGGGCTTCAACAAACTGACCGTCGTCTTTCGCTCAGAAAAATGCAAGTAAAGACTGAGAATAAAAACCGGTATGTACAGTGGAGAGTGGTTTCTTCAAAACTCTTATTGGGGGGGAATATAATGCTTCAACATTCTGCCATTCACAGGTGCTCCTGGCAGATCTGACCCATCGGCATTGTTTAGCAAAAAGGCATTGTGTCCTCTGAAAGCTTGGATCCTGTAAGGCCCTGTCCACAGATGATCAAATTTCCCATGCTTTCCCTTGTCCTCGTTCCTGGCATCCCATCTCAACACCAGGTCTCCCAGCTCAAAATCATCCTCATTGGTTCGTTTGTCGAAAATATTCTTAATGTTCTCTTGGATGACATGTGTTTTGTTGAAAACATCCTCTCTAGTTTGATGCAAATGAATCATTTGATTGATTTGTCTCTGAGAGTAATTTGGTTCAACTTGCATCTCTTGAAGTAACTTCATGACAGGGACTCCCAAAGAAGTTGGGAACACAGCTTCTGTACCGTAGACCAGTTGGTATGGTGACATAACAATGGACCTCTTGGTAGTTAGTCTATCTGCCCATAAAGCAAATACCAGCTTGTCATGCCATGATTTTTTATTCTCCTGCAATGTTTTCTTGATGATATTTACCAAGGTCTTGTTCGAGGATTCCGCCAACCCATTCCCCTGAGGGTAGTAGGCTGTGGCATGTCCCAAGACAATGTGGTAACGACTGCAGAAATCAATAAGCTTCTTCGACCGAAAGGAAACTGCATTGTCAATAATGACCTTCCTAGGACAACCAAAACGGGATAAAATATTATTTTCAAGAAATTTAATAATAACAGCGTCAGTGGCTTGCCTGCTTGGTACAGCCTCGATCCATTTGGTGAAATAATCAGTGGCAGTGAGAATCCACCGATGTTGGCCTGAAGACGGAGGGTGTATTTCTCCAATGAAATCGAGTCCCCATTGCTGGAAAGGGGCCTCAACTGAGATTGGTTTAAGCGGTAAAGGAAGGAGTTTCCTTTTACCCCCAAAAAGTTGGCACTGATGACATGCTATTACTTTCTGATGTACATCTACAAACAGGGTGGGCCAGTAAAATCCAGCTCTGAGTATTTTGTTGGCTGTAGCCTTCCAGTTCACATGGCCACCACATTCACCTGCATGGAACTCCTGCAACACTTTATCAGCTTCATCCTTTAGTAAACAATTTAGAAGAATACCTG
>ML778882.1:997496-1007967 GCA_009831015.1 Picea engelmannii
AGAATTTCAAAGCTTTCAACTTTAAAAATCTAGCTTTAGTTTTAGTTAAACCAGGGGGAGCTTGTAAATTTTGTAAAACAAAAATAAGGTCTGCATACCATGGAGAATTTAGAAAAACCTCTTTAACGTTTGGAGTCGCCATCTCGCCCTGTTCATTTGCCATGTCTAGAAAATTAATGTCAAGAGCCTGAAAGTTAGATTCAACCATCAGTTTGGCAAGGCCCTGGCCTTTGATCAATTTTCTGGGCTTAACTTCTATGTCATATTCTAGAATAATTGCAATCCACTTTCCCCTTCTCCCATCAGGGTTGTCTTGTGTCAATATATCTTTCACTACCACGTTTGGGACATATGCTATGACGTGCGAATGAAGAATATAGACCCTGAAGTCCTTTATAGCCTTTACCAAAGCAAAAGCCTGTTTCTCCATGATATTGTAGTTTAGTGCGGCATCTCTTAGGGCTTTTCTAAAGAAAGAAATGGGTTGTTCATACCCTTCATTGTTCTTCTGTAGTAATACAGCTGCTATTGTATGTTCGGAGGCGAAAGAAAAAAGATAGAAATCTTTAGTGAAATCGGGACTAATCAAAACTGGGGCTTTTGTGAGTGCTCGTTTGACTTGTTCAAAGGATTGCCTAGCTTCAGAGTCCCATTTTATCTTAGCATCCTTTTTTAGCATGTTCGTGATGTTTCAAAGGAGCTCAGCCAGATTAGGAATGAATCTTCGAAGAAAGTTAATTTGCCCTATAAATGACTGTAGTTCTTTAAGGTTTCTGGGGTGTTCTATCTTTAGTATGGCCTCTATCCTGTTGGGATCAATTCTGATTCCTTCTTTAGAGATGATATGTCCCAACAGTTTACCCTCTTCTAATCCAAAAAGACATTTCTTGGGATTTAATGAAATCCCGGACCTCCTACACTTTTCGAAAACTCGTCCTAGGTGTTGTAGGTGTTCATCATCAGATTGGGAGAACACAGTTACGTCGTCTAGATAAACGACAATAAATTTCCCTGACTCCTCTACGAAGGCAATATCCATTTCCCTCTGGAAGGTGGCTCCTGTGTTCATTAGACCAAAAGGCATCTTCACATACATGAAAGTGCCCCATGGGGTGGTGAAGGCAGTCTTTTCCTGGTCGTCTGGGTGAACTAAGACCTGGTTATAGCCTGAGAAACCATCTAACAGAGAAATTCGACTAGATCCGACCACACTTTGCAGGAGGTGATCCATTTTAGGCAAGGGGTAATTATCCTTCAAGGATGCTTTGTTCAGATTTCTGAAATCTATGCAGAGTCTGATTTCACCGATTTTCTTGCGTGTAGGGACTAAATTAGAAACCCACTTAGAGAAACGTAGTGGGACTATGATCTTAGCATCATACATTTTCTTGATTTCCTTTTCTATCAGGGGAAGCAACTTGGGATTTATCCTCCTAAGTTTCTGCCTAAATGGTTTCTGGTCTTCCTTTATGGGAATCCTATGTTGTATAATGCTGGTGTCATAGGCTTTCAAATCTTCATAGCCCCAGGCAAAAACGTCTGAATATTTTTTGAATAGTTCAATGTACTTAAGCTTTTGTTCTGGGGGTAAAGATCTGGATAGTTTAATCATCCTAGGCTTCTCGTTGGTTCCTATATTACAGTCCTCTACCTCTTGCCCATGGGCCTCTATTTTCGGCTTCTTAGCTATGTCGTCATTGTCGAACAGATCTTCCAAAGGGACGAAACCTCTGGGTAAAACATTGCTTTTCAATTGCAAAACTTCGGCCTCTGGTTCGTCCCCTCCTAACTCTCCTGAATCTAATGAATCCTCTGCATCGACTGTATTTACAGTATTAACTCTATCTATTTCAAATTCAGAATTATTTACATTGCCGTTTTCATTTTCTACATCTATGTTTGTACATTCAAAATCGTTCTTGCATTGCAGAAAGTCTTCTATCTGATCGTCATTTCCAAACACTTGCCAGTACCTGATATTATCGGGCACTGTGGGTCTGCATCTCACCTCAACTGTGTATGGGCGAGTTTGGCGGAAAGGAATCTTGCAGGAGGCAGCTGACGTAGCTAGTCCGTCAGCCAAAATATTCTGTCCTCTCGGCATTACCTGCAAATCAACCTCGTTAAAACATTTCAAAGCATCAAGAATAGCATTCCGGTAGGCTCTAAGGCGTGGATGTTTAGCCGCATACTCACCTTTAATTTGTTTAATAATTAATTCAGAATCACCCCTTACCATTATTTACTTAGCACCAACTTTTTTCAACAACTTCAGACCGATCATCAAAGCTTCATACTCGGCAACGTTGTTAGTGTAGTGAAAATTTAACTTATAGGAATGATTTTCTGAATACCTTTTTCGGTGATTATGCAACCAGACCCCGGCTCCTGCTCCTTCTTTACTCATAGCTCCATCAAAATCCATGCTCCAGAAGTCAGCAGGGAACTCTTCAGTGATTTCATCTTCCACCTTTGCTGCCTCATTGCTTTTTGGGCTTTCATCTTGACTATCTACATCTTGTATCAGCTGAGTATCTTGTTCTTCTGTATCACCATCATTGTACAAGATGAATGAATCTAAATCTGAATGGGCAGAGTAAAGGGGGTAATTATGAGGTTTATCTTGACTGCTGACCATATACTTCATCAGAGTTTCTCTGTATAACCTCCTCTGTTGTCCAAACACCGGGATAGTGGCGTAAGACATATCCAGCTGCAAAGTTCCTTTCAACTTGGCTCCCCAAGACCGAGACAGCATCATACTGTACTTTGGCGGGATGTTTGCAACTACCACGTCCATTACCATGCTTTTTGAAGGGATCTGAACCAGGGTGATGTAGAGGTCCTTAATCAGACCAATGCATTTGACTTTGCTGGAGTCAAACGAATGCAGATCTTTGTAAGGCCTAGTAACCTCCAATCCCAGTTTCTCCATTACAGCTTTAGGCATTAGATTATGTGAGGCCCCTGAGTCTAACATGGCATTATGAAATATCAAATCATGTATGTTCAGACTGATATAAAAGGGAGCCACGTCGCCGGTATCGTCTCGACCATTCACTTCAGGTCCAAAAAGAAGCTCGGGGTGGTCGTCAGCAAGGTTTACAGTGTCTGAATGAGTCACTGACCCAATAGTCAAGGCCTTGGTGCCTATGTCAGGTTCAATGGCTAATGCTTTTAGTACCTGGGAACGATAACCGCCTCTAGTCATCAACTTTGTAAGTGGGATAGGAATTTTGATTTTGGCCAATTCTGCCTCCAGGCTAAATGGGGCCGGAGTTCTAGTTTGACTCATTGATTCCAGTTGGTCCACCATGTTATTTCGCTCAGAAGTACTGGGTGGAATACCGGGTGAGACTTCGGGATGAGCTGGTCTTTTCAGTATGGTGATGTTTTTCTTCATCGGAGTATCAGTTTTACCTTTCTCAGAAGACTTTCCAGCAATGGTTTTTGTCGGAGTTTTTTCGGTCTCGGTTACCTTCTGCGTTTCGGTCGTCTTTCTTGGGGAATTTCCTTCCGTCTTCTTACTTCGTAGGTTGTACTTCCAGTGTACTTCCAGAATGGCATCCTCCTAGGTTGGTTGTCCCGCATCCTCAGTCTCCTCACTCACCTTTGTTTGGTTTAGCAGAAATAGTTCCTGCTCTTCTTGAGTAAGGAAAATGGCCTCATTGTCGTGTATTCCCATGAGGTTGATATGAGTGTCCTCCAATTCTTCAGTCACTTCCCCCCCATCATCAACATAGTTTTCCTATAGAGGGGGTCTAATCGGTTGATCAGGGTCTAATCGGTTGATCAGGGCCTCTTTGTTCCCTTTGATCCCTAGGATCTCTTTGATCCCTTTGGTCTCTTTGCCTGATTTGAGGCGGGTTTCTTCTAAAATTGGGGTTTCGAATCTGGGGAGCAGGTGCATTGTCCCTTGGAGGGTTTCTGTCGGACAAATTCATTCTTTCCATCATAAATTCCACGTTTCGGGACAAATAATCCAGCTTGTAATCCGTGGTCGACGTGGAAGGCTCTTCTTTGATCGTGACTCTCCTTTCCATCCTTTGACGTGCCCGTTTTGCCAACAGATTAGCTTCCACACTAATAGCATTTTTCTGCATGTCTTCGAGGGTGGAAGCATTCCGTTCTCGTAATTGGTAAGACATGTCAGCGTCGAATCCATCAGTAAATTTAATTCATGCCAAACCCGGGGGAGGTTTGATTTCAGTTGGAATAGCATTATATAGGTTATTAAAACGGGTGCAATAGTCTTGGACCGATTCACCTTGATTTCTTTTAATATTTTCGTATTTTGATAGTATTTGGAGAGGGTTTTTATTTACCTCCCATCTGTCAAGAAAACGTCTTTGGAATGTGACAAGGTCAGGGATTGATGCAGCGGGTAAGGCTTTGAACCATTTCTTGACGTCTCCTGTCAGACTCTGAGCGAACAGTCTCATTTGAACGTCGACCTCGTCAACTTCTTGCAGGTCCAAGTAGTCGTTCATTTTGTCCACATGTTGTTGCGCGTTTAATGTTTCGTTTGCGTCGAACTGAGGAAGTCTAGTCTGGTAGTCTTGGGGCATGGCGTGAAGTGGTGCGACCAGCACTAAAGGAGCATAACGAGCTGCCATGATGGGCGGAGGAGGTGGAACGATGGCCTGGGTGGTAGGAGGGGTAGTGACTGAAGACGAGGGTGACGAAGGACTAGGTGGCGCTGAGGTATCGATTCGTGGCTTAGTCGTAGGAGACAAGACTTCAGGGGTTCGAGGTTGCAACACAGTTGGATCAAAAACAAGCGTAGACGCAAAGGTTTCAGACCGTGTTCTACCAAGGTTTCGTGGAGGGAAAAGATCAAAATCGAAGTTTTGAAAGGGATCTGGTCCTCCTGAAAAAGAAGGAGACTTATGAAGGAGAGTGCAACTCGCTGAACTGGTAGCTAGGGCCTTTCGCCTTAACAACTGCTCGGGATCATCTATCGATGTAGAGGGTTCCGGGTCAGGATGAGATCGAGTGTGGACTTTCTTGGGAGCCAGAACTCTTTTTGGTTTTTATATATATATTTTTATTTTTATTCCCTTGTGAAGGAAAACTAGGGGCGGTTTCTACACTGACGTCGTCTAGCTTCCACTTGTTCCTGAGTAGCTATGTCTCGCTCAATGGCTGCCCATGAACGTTCGAGTTCTTCCCGGTTGTTGGCAGTTTTGAGGATTAGGTCAAAGAGGTTTGACGCAATATGTGTTTGATTCGTCGGCCCGGGCTCAATATTAGGTTGTGCTGCTGCAGGGACAGTCATAGAGGGACATTAAAAAGGGGGAAAAACTTTAAAGTGAGATTCTGAAAATAATATGTACAGGGTTAATCAACCTCTAGCCATTACTTTCTTCTCAGAGTCGAAATTTCTTTTAGGGGAAAGAAGTCGTGAGATGTCAGTTTCAGTTGTTCCCCAGCGGAGTCGCCATTTATGTTAGCACTCGGTAAATTTCCTAGAGGTTGAAAAAGAAGAAATCTACAAAGGTAACCTTAACCAACCACTTTTAAAGCTGGGATCTAGCCCTTCCAGCTTCAGAGAGGGATCTCTCTATATGATTTAGATTTGTTTTGACTTCAGATTTTAGGCTAGGTAAAAAGAACAGGTATGTTTTGTTGTAAAAGGGTTTATAAATTGGTTGAGACAGCTTACACATCCGTTGGGCTATGGGGTCTGTATTTAATCAAATCTGAGAAACAACCAGAAATGCCAAGGAAATCCTTCACAGGGCGAGATAACACACTTACTGGATCTTTTATAATTAAAGTGATGGGCGGAAGAAGAGATAAGGAAAACAACTTCAACTAACAAGCACTTGAGAATGTCTTAATTGAAGATATTTAGAAGATGAACATTAAAATCTTTAGAATCGGAAACAGGGTATCCAAGATAAATCCTGCAACATAACGCTATTCATAAAGATTAGTTATGGAAGAACGAGATGATTATAGAGCAAGAAAACATTTAACTGAGAGAATCACATCACCAGTGAACATGCGCAGGAATCCTATAAAGTGCCTCTTCTTTATTAATGGCAGATCTCTTCAAAAATAGTACAGCTTGATAGCAACAGGGTGTGCAAATCAACAACCCTCAATACATTGAAAAAAGAAGTATTTATAAGTCAAAATACAAACGTTCCTGTCATAACTGATCAGGACATGCTCATCCTATTTTTAGCATAACTAACTTAACTAATCAAAACTTCTTTGATGACTCGATGCAACTGTTTGCTGAACTTCTGGGTAGGCCATTGGCGAGGTGCCTTCACAACCTCTTCTGACTAGACAGGTGACTGGATCGTGACAGCTCATCTGCTAATCTAGCAGATCGCACAGCTCCTCCCATCTGATATGACCTAGCACTGTGATTTTAAGCAATCGCTTGTACACTTCATCCATATCTGTGTAGTTAGAAAAAGTGGGCTTGATGACGAATATGTGCTTAATTTCATGTTGGATATCAATATCCAACTGCAGGGCCTCTATGAATGCTTTTCCTGTGACACTCCCTTGTACCCCGACAAACTTGGAACTAGACGCTTCAGTCAACTTCTTCTTATAATCAGGGAGTGTCATCAATTTATCATTGATGACCTTCATACTAGGCAAGCCTTTCTTTTGCAGAGCATCTATCTTGTGGAAAAACCTTTGCACTCCTTGATCCATAACTTGGATTTTCTCCTCGAGCTGAAGCATGAGGCCTCTTTTGGTCAGAGATCTTTTCACCTCTAGTATAGTTTTTGTCATGTCCTCGATCTTCAATTCTTCTAGTTCCTCCCTGGTCTTTGAATTTAGGAATCTTATGATTTCATTAGCTTGGGCTGGCATGTCTCCCAACTCTGTCCTGATTTTCTCCACAGCTTGTTTGCTCCTCTCGAGCAACTCGTTTTGTTCAAACATTATCTGAAACATTGGCCATATTTCATTTATGGACTTGGAAATATTAGTCCATATCACTTCTTTGGCCTCAGCCAGAGTCTTCCCTGCCACGGTTTGCTTTTGGAGCTGTTGTAGCTCCTTCCTGATTTTCTCATTCACCTGCTTCTCTTTGGCTAGACTTGTCTGGAAAGAAGTATTTATCTCTTGGAGATTTTCCACTTCTTTCTTGAGTCTACTGATTTCAGACTCCTGCAAATTCATTCTCTCCATAGACTTGGCCAGGTCTATGGTTCCTTCTGGTACCTGCACTGTTGTTGTGGATGGAATAGTTGTCACCGTTGCTGTACTCAATCCTGCAATGGGGATAGCACTTAAAGGGATGCCTTCCATTGTCTTCGTCTGCTCTTTCTCCTTTAACAGTTTTTCCATCTCATCCTCCATCTCCCTTAACTGAGCATTCTGCTCCATGAGTAATCTCAGCATTTCATCCTTTTCCCCTTCTTTTTCGGCTATTTCCTTCGTTTGTGGGTCCTCTGTTGGATAGAGCTTTAGCTGCTTCCTTAAGGACGCGATGTCAGCGTTTTTCTTCTTAATCATCTCTTCAGTAGCCTTGACATTCGCAGGGTCATAACAAATCTTGAGGACCAACTCCTCCAATGTTTTGATTTTGTTGTCCTTCACGAAAGATGATATTTTCTCCATCTTTAGTTGGGTCTGGGCATTGCTCAGAGCTATCCGATACTTTGAAGAAGAAGATGTAGCGTGGGCTAAAGTGTGGAAAACCATCTCTCCGGTCTGCTTATGCAGATCCATCTGGTCCGCTGGGTGCACGTCCTTGGCCTGGAACTCGACGGTGACCCTTTTGTAATCGGATATTACTTTGGGATCCGACACTTGTGCGTGGAGGTAGGCCATATGCATCCTGCCTTTCTCTGTATCGAATGTCGAAAGAAGCCTGTGTTGAGATGTGGATGACTGCTTCTGGAATTGGGAATAAGCGTTGCTGGTAAGAGTCTGGTTCTTCTTTTTGATCAAGTCATATTTTTCAAAAATGCCCAGTTTGGGCCCAGTCTTACTTGGTGGAGTATCTGTGGGAGAATCTGTGGATTTTACAGTTGATGCTATAATCGCCTTGTGCTGACTTGAGCCGAAAGGTAGAATGGAGGGCTTGACCCCCGGGGTGGTTACTATGGTGGTTGTGATCTCCTATTCCACTGTCATGCCTGTCGTTGGAGTTGTCCTTGGCTTTTTGGCATGCATCTTAAACTCCTCCGATGACACCTCTGTTATGGGAGGCGACGATTCTTGTCGGGGCCTCTTTTCCTTGAGATTCTTAGGTGTGGCAGTGAGCGGTGCGCTTGTTGAGGGTACCTGACTCTCTATCCCGACGACAGGTTCTACGTCCACCAACATATCAGGCTCCCATTCTGTTTGATTAGAAAATCTCTCGATTTCAGGCCTGGGATCATGTGCATATGGGGCATTCTTATTTCTGAATCTCATCTCATAAATGATCCCGCAGGGATCATAACACCAGGTGAAACTTGTCAGAAATTTCATTTCCCTCAACATTTTGTCTGCTTCATCACCCGCGCCTCTACTATTGCAGATGAACGAGCCTATCTGCCCTTTAATCCGCAATTGTTGCTTCTTTTTAAGGGAAACAAAGTGGATATCATCAGAATTCATAATTTTTCTAATATATTCCAGTGCAAAAATCCTTACCGGTATATATCGCGGAAGCTTGTATGGTGCCAACTCGCACCCATAAACTCGGATCTCGGAGTGATTCTGATACAAGTACCAGTCTCCCATCTTCACATTGTCTGAGAGTTGTAGAATTCTCCGGACTTCGTCATTTATTCGTGGCTTAGGCATGCCACTCAACATACTTACCACAGGGTGGTAAAACTGATCAATGAACGATGTGAAGTCGTATTCGACAGAATTGCGCTTTAGAAGAGACGTCCACGTTGTGACCGGCTGTGGCGTCCCGTCGGCGTCCATCTTCTGCATGGAGAAATTGAACCTTTCCGCTTGGAAGTACACGAACATGTAGGCCAGAATGGATGAATACCTGAACATGCCCTCTGTGGTGAAATTCACGAATTGCTCGTGGATGTTATGGGCCAAGAAGGTGTTGAAATCGAATTGAGTGGTTGGTTGTTCATCGTTTGAAAAGATAGATAGAAAACCCAGGATGGGTTCGTCTACCCACTGATCGGAATAGTACCCAAGCAGGGCACACAGGGAAGAAATAATCTGATTTCCTTTGGTGGAAAACAAAGAGGAAGGGTACGGGGGATTTGTGGTCGGGAGTGGAGCGGAAGTGGGGAGGAAAATCTCAACTATCTGATCTCTCTGCGGGAAAGTCATCTTTTGATAAAGCYCAGTGAGGATTTCCAGGTTGAATGGGGATGCAGACTCCGGGTGGGTTATCTGCATAATTTGGTCGATATCCTCTAGGGTGATGAAGAAGAGGACGTCCCCAGAGGAAGAAACAATGGCTTTCTGGTCAGGGACGTATTGATCTTGGCACTTGAGTGCGAATTCTGGGAAATGGTGGACTTGGGGGAACATATATAGGGGAAAATTGGACTCCCAGAGCCCAATCTCGTCACTCTGGTCTAGGAAAACTTCCCGGAGCCATGATTGCAGATCAGAGAAGTCAAAAATGCATACGGTATCTGCTATTAAGCGGTCTTTTTCAACCAGGGGGATTTTATCCAGGTCAACCGGAGGAGGAACAAATGGATTCTCTTCCTCTTCAGCTTGCTTCGTCTTGGATACCATTTCGGCAACTGTACCTGCAATAAACAATGTTATTGGGGTCTATTGGTGGTAGAGGAAAACGACGGGGAAGCAATGGAAATATGATAGATAAGTTCTTTGGTGCGAGGGATGGTTCTGGCGCGAGCGATGAATAACGAGTGAAAAGGGGCACAACGATACTTTTATTCAAAACTGGGTCGGTCGGACATGGGAAAATGGTCAGCATGACAATGGGCATATTATCCAGTTATTAATGTACAACGGGCCACTTGGGGTGATATGGCAGGTGACGGTCATCAAAGTATACGGACGACTGACGTGGAGGTTTGTGATTGGGGGTAGAAATCACCAAATGGGGTTGTTCATGAGTGAAAGGTGTTATGGCGCCATCAACGTGGACTGACAGCAGTAACGGGATGGGACTTAGACCCGGGGGCAAGTGGGACAAGTGGGCTTAGTGGAGGGTGACGTCCAGGGGCGACGGGGTGTCAGACAGCAGGTGGGGGATGTGACCTTTGGACCAATAGGGCGACGACACATGTAACAAGGGGCCCACCACAAGGAAGATTCATTCCGGACCCCCCCCCTTTTGATTAAAGGCAGAATACCAAGGGGGGTCTGGAATCCACCCTGATCTGTTGATCTGCGCGCTGGATTTCTGACCGTAGATCTATGCTCGCTTTTTAATACCAATTCCGGACCCCCCCCCTCCATTAAAGGCAGAACGGAGGGGGGGGTCCGGAATTCAATGTGGAATGTCGATTCAAGCGCTCTGCTTGGAGCTGTTCATATCTGCGCCTGCGTT
>ML778882.1:1008514-1046782 GCA_009831015.1 Picea engelmannii
AGACACCACCAAGGGGACCTTGTTCCACCTATCCTAAGGCAAGGAAAGACTTGATGTAGCACTTTTTCGGGTAGGTTTTATTTGGGCAAGGCAGGCCAAGCAGTTAATCTACATTCTAACCTACTTTCACAAGGCAATTAACCCAGATTAAACCGTTGGGTTAAGATTTTATTCTTTCTAGGGGCTATCTGATCAGGATTAGATGGTTTGATCAGATGTATTCACTATCCTATCAACATTGAAAATTTAAAAGGACTAAGCCATGCTTGAAAGGTATGACTAAGTCATTGTTATTGCATGGGGCTTTGTTTCCATTCTTTTATGCCCTCTTTTCTTTTCTTTCTTTTTCTTTTTCCTTTTTCTTTTCTTTCTTTTTCTTTTTCCTTTTTCTTTTCTTTCTTTTTTCTTTACAAATTATTTGAATAAATGAAATATCATTTGTCAACAAGATCACCAGATACAGATAATATCCAAGTCATAAGTTGATACCCATAATTTATGGGGTGATAACACATTGTATATTTTTTCTATTTTTATTAAGAATATATTTGTATTAATTGATTGTGCTAGGTTAAAATATACATCCTCCATCTTTACTCTTAAACAATGTTTGAACCAAATCTTGTAGTAGGTTTGTAATACCTTCTACCAAATTTATAAATGTAAGTTCAACTTTGTTGATATCACAATCATCTACCATCTTAATTTGACTTGGAGCATGGCTATGGTTAATTCCAAGGAGCAATGGCTCTTCAATTTGAAAAATATCCAATTCTTATCACCATATACTCCCATGAAATGAAAACTATGCTCCGATACCAAATTGTTATGTTTTCAGGTGGGAAAATGAGAATCACCCAATGTATATACACTACATATTCAATTAACCAATACTGTGTCTTGTGAATATTATGTCCTGGATTTATTTTCATATTAAAACAAAACAAAACAAAAACAAATAACTATACAAACAATATTCATCATAGTAAAAAAATATTTTTATGGAGAACATTGTTAGGGAAAGAACTCCAACTTATTATTGGTGTAAGATTTTTCCAAACCATGAATGTTTTCCCCTGTAAATTTTCACTCCTTTGGGATTCCACATCACATGGATATATTCCACAATCCCTGGCACATGTGGTATTCATAGTCAAATCCCTTTCTTTCCTCAAGGAATCCTCCTCTTCTCTAGAAAATAACACCATCCATTGTGATCCCTCAATCAAGTTTCTCAATAAATTTCCCAATATTCAACCTGGCTAATCTTCGTTCCATTCTACAATGCACCTTATTATGACCATCTCCAAGAGTCAATTACAATCGTCCATTTTCTCTATGTTATTTTACTTACACAATGGTTCAATTCCCCTTAGGTACCTAACACTCGTTGTTCTATTGGCACTCCTCCTTTCTAACACATGTCCAACTAACATGAACACTACTAACAAGGCTTCCCACAATCCTTCAGTGAACATCATTCCTTTGATCTAATTGGTCTATCATTATGTCCTCAACATATGCATACTAGTCAACTCTAGCCTAGTTGACAATTAGTTGGACTGAAATATCCCCAATACTAAATTGATTATCTGACTGAAGTTTATTTGGGTCTATTAATGTGCTTTCAAGGATTCTGGATCTAGTTTACTAAATTCTCAAAATGTTTTTGTCTTTAATATTGTTTCCACTACATACAAATAGTTTTGGTGTTGGAACAATGTTCCTTATTGCACTAATGATAAAGATTGAAATTACAATAAATAGAATACTAGAATATAAGCAAAACATTGCTAAACTGCTCAAAACTATTTAGCTTGATCTTTATAAGTCTATATATAACTTGGAATAAACATGCATTCAAAGGAAATGCAAGTTCTACTACAAGAGAGTGTGGGTTTTTTGCATGTGTAACACACCCACGACGGGGCATAATTTTTTTTGCTTTTCTTAAAGGACAGATTCTCCGTTCATGATTTCTAATTTGGAAAGTCAGGGAACCAACCTGACCTCTTGGTCAAGGATCTCTGATTCTGAAGCCAAACGACTCTTTGAGACCTTGATGGTCTCATTCTATAATTAAACACAGACCCTTTCGACTTCCGGGTGTAGGTCTAATGGTACTCACGACCTTCCCCTTCTACGCTTGTGAAATATCTGAGTTTGGGTGCTAGCCCCTTTTCTAATAATTCCCTCCTTGACATGAACTTGGGTGATGACCTCATGTAACCACTCGATTGTGGGTGTGACCAAGGGTGGTTTGAAACTGAACTACTTTTCGCCCCGCAATTCATCTTGAGCCTCCACGTGTCCTTTCTCCAAAACCGTGGTTTGGATTGCGGCCTGCCCTGAAATTTTTAAAGTTCACGCACCTTTGATCCCCATAATATGATGGGACCATCGATCTCATCGAACTTGATGGTGATTCTGAACTGATGGCTCAGATCTATCCTTTTCAAATCTACAAATCAGATCTAAACTTTCTAAATCAACGACTGTGACTTATTTCATGATTCGGGTTTTAGGAGTTTCAACTCTCAACCCTTGCCTTCTCCCGTAGTGACAGATATCTTGCCATGTGTTCTCTTTAATCAATGAAACTGATCTCTTCATGATTCTGGACTTCGGGAGTCTCAAGTCTCAACTTTTAATTCCCCTCGAAGTATGCGAATTTCTACCGCGTGTCCACTTGAATCAGATGATCGAGGCTTACTTTAGGCCTTTACCCAAAATACACAGATTTATGCCATGCCCCCCTTAATATGGTGTCTATGAATTACTTCAGGACTTTACCTGGAGTCCATATATTTACGCCACGTCTCTTCTGGATCAGACAGTCTAGATTCACTTCAGGTCTTCAGGATTTGGCAGTCTCAATTCTCAACTAAAACACCGGTGCAATTCACCTGGATATCGTGATCTATTAATGCATGTCCTCTCTAAATAAATGGCACTTGTATCCTTTGGGACTTTGGCCTTCGGGGATCTCATATCTCAGTTTCCTTCAATCTTCGTTTCTCTCGAAACGGTTTTACCTAGAATCCACGATCTGATGACATGTGTCCTCCCACAGATCGATGACTCTTGGATGCTTTCGCTATTCGGGCTTCGGTGATTTCAAAATATTCTCCTTCACGTTCTCCTGGAGTGCTTCCACCAGGAGTTCATGATTTTTCACCACGCGCCCTTCTGGATCTATGGTCCAGATCCTCTTCAGCCTTCTGGCTCTTCGGCTTTTGAGGCTTCAAGAGTTTGTCTCACTCCTCACTTGGGAACCTCCAAAGTATTTTTCCTTGAAGTCTTCGATCTATCGACATGTATCTCCTGCCAGCCAATGAAAATGAGCTACTTTAGCTCTTCGTATTTTGGGAGTTTAAAGGTTCTACACACTTGTTTCCTTCTGAAGTGCATTCGCTCGGAGACTCTGATATATCTACACGTACCCCTCCTGGAAATCAATGGCCAAGACCTACTATGGGTTTTTACCCATAGTCCACAGACTTATGCCACCTATCCTATGGATCCAATGACTAACGTTTTCTTCGGACGATTTGACGGTTGATGTTTACTTCGGGTCTTTACTCGGAGTCTACAGGTTTATGCCACCTATCCCCTGGATCCAATGACTGATGTTTACTTCACTCTCTGGATTTTGAGAGTCTCAAATATCAACTGAAGCCTCTAAAATCGATTATCTGAAGCTTGCAATCTGCTAACACGTGTCTCCTAGTGAGGAATGTTCAGGATCTCCTTCTCCTGACAATGAACGGTCCCAAACTACTTCGGATATTTGGTAAGTCCACTCTCCTATGTGTGTGAAGCACTAAGGCTCGAGCACCTTGCTTCGATCAGGAAGCTATTGGTCCTTTGCGTTGTGATCCAATGACCACTTCTGCTCCTCCTCCTGATATTTTGATCTCTTCCAACTTAGAATATTTTCTAAGGGTTCAAAGGCCTTGACCTTTGCTCCTCCTACGAGTCTGTCTCTTGGAATTCATCTGCACACCTAAAAGTGATATCTCTTCTAAGCTTGATCTCTTTGAGGATTTCTACTTCCCACACACTCCTTTAATTTCATGGATCTCGTCAAACTCAGATCGAAGGTCAACGATGATCGATGGTTCACAGTAATTGAGGGGCCCCAACATGCATGCTCTTTATCAGAGAGTTCGACCTCCACAATATGGAAAGTGCTCGCCCAACTTGGTCTAACTAGAATATTTAATATTCCAACCTGACGAGATCAACAATGTTAGTGAATTGCGGGCTGCGAACTGGGGCATCCGTTACTTTCACCCTCGTGCTCTGCAATGATTCCCCACCCTCGATCTCCATTCATAGATCAATAGTTCACAGTGATTGTGAGGTCCCACCTCTGCAATCTGAGAATTTCTCACTTGACTCTAGTCTAATCCTATTCGTTTATCTTCCATCCACAATGATATCAATGATGTGGGTTGATTACAGGCCGTGAACTAGCAGGTCCACCAAATTCACCTTCGCACTTCACAATGATTCCCAACCGTCGATTAAATCAAGTGGCTAGTGTTTGATTCGATAACTCCAGTGAGTATTTGAGTCGATCTGATGATCGGGATGGCCTCTCCTCTCATTAAACGTCTTGCATCCATCTCCACTCTTAGATTCTTAATTCATCGATAGTTTGGGTAACTTGACTATCATCTACTTCCTAGATCTGATAGTTGGGATGTTTCCTGGGCATCCTCAGATCTAAGGCTCAGATTTAACTTCGGGACTTCATAACTTCAAGGATTTTACCTCCCTTATGACAAAACCATTCAATTCACCGAACTCGTGAAGTCTGAATGGCTCCAAGAGTTAACTCCCACACTCTTTCTCGTATCCAACAGTCACAACAGACCATGGCTCTTTCTGAACATATTCCCATCTGTTCTCCTTCCAAAAAAAGGGACCTTCCCTTTCGATACTTCAACCTCGTTGTTCTTCCTGATCTTTGTTAGCTCTGAAAGGATTAAGAGCTTTGAGCTCTTTCTCTTGAACTTAACGCTTGGAAGAATCCTTCAACGCACCCTTACGCTCATTCTTCAACTCTAGAACTTAAGTGGTTCTCAGTCTCTGCCTGCCTCGTAGAGAGACTGTGCATACATGCACTATCTCTCCTAATATTTAACATAATCCCTCCTCCAAGGGACTCAGAATGACTAGGAGTGTTGACATGCATACGTGAAATTGTGCCCAAGGTTGATGAACTCATAGTTCGTGGATCTATCTTAAGCCACCAGAGGGCACACTCATTTATGAGTACAAAACATGTCCAATACATACTTTCTTAAATACACAATTTAAACAAGAATAAAGAGATACAGTATAACCATTAAAAAAACATACACATCCCTAGGTCATTCACAGTATATCCCATTTCATTACATAATTATAGCTCAATTTCACAGGGTATGAGAATACTTATCTATTACAAGTTGCATACAACCAACTGTCTGTGGGTGTGCACCTTTCCACCCAACCATAATCTCAGAGGAATTTATTCTTAGCACTCTAGCCACGCCCATTCCAAGCCATGATATCACTAGGGAATTTACGATATCTCTCAGAGAAACTCTCTTTGTCACAATGACCCTGCAAAGTTTATCAGATACTTCCCTAGCTTCCATCTTGCGTTCGGGTCCTTTAGGCCATGTTCTTGACACTTCCTTTACATTTTCACATCTCTCTTACGATCTTGTGCTCTCCTCTCGTCTCCTCGTCTTGTTGTGTCTGTGTATGTATCTTACCTTCCCTCCTTTAGAATTTTTTCCAACCTATCATGTTCCTTCTGTCAGAAGGAAGCTCGGGTCTGTAGGTCTCTATGGTACTTCGTGCTGACATTCTGCAGCTAGAACATACTTCCATTCATGGGGGTGGTTGATAATTCAACCACTGGTCTTCTCTTCATTAACTTATTTCTTTCCTCTAGAGATATCGTGGCTCGTACTTCAAGGCTTCACCCCCAACAGTCAGTTATGGGAAGTTTAACAATAATACATTTACATTGTCCACATGCCTTAGCATGGTAATCCTATTTTATGATTAATTACAAGTTGGGGGAAACAAGGGTGTTATAATTCCCTCCCCCTTAAAGGAACACCGTCCTCAGTGTTCTTTCTCAAAAACACTTGTCATGCCTTTCTCATTCAACTGTTTCAAAAATCTTGATCCTTCTTCCTCGGTCAGGTCCTTTTTCACACCCTTAATATTGGTCACTTGATTTCAATAATTCTTGGACAACAAGCACATTAATCATAGTCTTATGTGAAAACATTGCATAAAAATTTCTAGGAAAATTTCATAATCTTAGCACAATAATTATCTGTGCAGTTCATGGATTTGTATCCACATGGTTGTTTTGTTATCTAGGCTCATTGTTTTTCCTTGACATACCCATTGGGTGCATGATCCCAATCAAGAGTTTACAAGAACTATTAAGGTCTCCTCTTCCTTGTGTTCACTCACCTTCCTGACCCAGGCTCGGGCATCCCCTTCTCTGCTATACAGTCCCTCGGGTGATCCATCTTGCCTTGCCAAGGTTTTATCGCACAGGAAGAACTACCCATCATGTGCATGATCCCAATCAATAGTTTACAAGAACTATTAAGTTCTCCTCTTACTTGCGGTCACTCACCTCCCAGGCTCAGGCATCCCCATCTCTTCTATATAGTTCCTTGGGTGATCCATCTTGCCTTGCCAAGGTTTTCTCGCACAGAAATAATTCCAGAGAATATGTCGAGTCTTACAGTCAAGGCATCCCTCAGACTTTCTCTGCTGAGGCATCCCTCCGGGTTGTGTTACCTCAACACAACATATTCTAGGCGATCATGGCTTACCACGGGGTTCTCATGGCTTAAAAATAGCCATTTTTCATGCTTTTACAGCTTGACAACCTTTCGACTCAACGAAAGTTAGGGACGAAGGTTAGTCTCCTTCCCCTAGCACAAAAATAGTTAGGGACGGAGGTTACTCTCCTTCTCTCGACTCAATCATAGATAGGGAGGAAGGTTACTCTCCTTCTCCTGAGTTAGTCTCTCTTTCATGCAATCAGATTATACTCTTTCTCACAGTTCTCCCTCGAACCCGAGAGCTCAATTTCTCGTCTCTTCACTCTTCGCATATCTTTTCCTTTCACCTGTATCACAGGTATACAAAAATTCATGAGACATCATAAATTTTAAATTCAATTTTTTCTTGTAAATCTGTCACCCACAGATTTTCCAAATTCCTCACTTTGTTTTCATATTTGTTCTACACATGAAACAGATTCGTAATTATGGGACTTTCCTTCCCATAACAGTTTGGCTCAGCAGGAAATTGGTCTTCCTTATGGGCTTACAATGCTGCCATATCCAAGACCCCTTTGCTTCCTACACTTTCAACTTCAATCAACCAAACAAATTGTTAGTTTTCCATGCACATACCTTTTTATTGCACCTTTATAACTTCATCACAAGCAATTTCATAATTGTGCATACTAACAATCAAATTCACTTTCTCAAAAAGGAAATACCATTCCATGCAGTTTGGCTCAGTAGGCAATCGATCTTCCTTATGGGATTGTAATACCACCATATCTAAGACCCATTTCCTCCCTACAATTCATTCTTTACACAGCCAAACAAATAGTTAGTCTCTCATGCATCCATGTATATATATCTATATTCAAAACCATGCATAGTAACAGTTCATCACATCCGTATAAACATGAAAAGGGAATCCCATTCCTTTCCTATGCCTCATTTCAACATACCAAATCTTTAAAAATGTAATTCAACCTTTCAAAGGATTTAACAAATGTGCCAATATTCATGGCCATATTCATACCCAATACACTCTTGCATTGATTTCAAGTCTCCCACACTTTATGATAAGTACTTTTCCATGGTGCGTTGGATCTTAGCAAAGATTTCCACCATATGGCCTATTCATTTTCATTCATTCTTATAGCATGACCATACTTCTTTCCATAGGCTAATCACGATTCCAAAACAGTACACATGAAACTCAAAAGTTTCACATGAATGCCTTTAAGCATTCCTCCTTCATTAATAACAAGGGTTCCAACAATCATGGACACCCAAATTTGTTTTTCCTAACACCTACACAATGTAAGTAGAAATATTGGAAGGTCCTCCTTCCTCAATGGGAAATCCATTGTTTGTCCTTTATGAAAACATGCATTTCCTCGAAGCAATTCCATGCAATATGCTAACTAGGAGCACCTCCATTCCCATAGAACTAGTCCCCATGACCACAATCTAATGTAGAGTGATAAACTCTACCTTCCTTGACTGGCCCGGATGGACTCTGTTTTCTCTCCACGTGATCAATAGTTGTTACCTCAACTCTATTCGTTTCAGCGCTATCCTTTCACCTCCCATTTCCAAGCGTTATGATCCTAGCTACACCCCTTTCCTACAAATTGATGGTTCATATCCATGTTTCTCCAGATCTAACGATTGAAAGGGATTTCAGAACCTCAATCGGCTCGTAGTTTAATTCTCCTTCTAATCCCCGCAATGAATATGGGTTGTCGATCTTATCGGACGACTGGCGTTTGATCCGATAATTTCGGTGGATCTTGAAATCAATCCGATGACTAAGATCGGTTTCCTTTCGATGAATGATTTGTGTTCATTTCCTCTATCAGGGTCTTGATTAACCTGATTCGATCAGGGTTTTCTTTCACGATCCTCACGATCTCTATTTGTAGTTGATCGAATGGATTCCTATGATCTCTTAGTAAAGGTTTTTGACATTTTGAATCAATAGAGATCATTTGGTTCAGATGCTGCTGCATCATATAATTATTCTTCACTACTAGAGGTTCATACCTCCAGCATTCGGGATCTCTCTCCCAAATCATACCCTACTTGGGTATCCAAGGCATACAACTTCCCTTGCAAAATTGCATGCACGACATGAGACAATAAAATATTTCAGAAGGGATTCTCACCCAAATCTTTTCATACCTTGAGCCACATAAGAATGGACATTTTTATACCTGTTCTTGGCTACTATCACTCTCCTTATGATTTTTACCTCATCATCAGTGATTTAGTAGGATTTTCACAGTCCTATCAACAATCTTCTGACCGCAGCCTTCCCATGGTCATCCTCTTCTTGAGGTTGCCCATTATTGGTAACTGTCTTCCTCAACAATCCTAATTCCTTTCTATACACAACATGCATCATTAGTTGTAATATCAATTAAAATACATGTATCATAAAATTCAAACCCATAAAACTTCTTCAAATGTCCTAGCACATCTTTATGCACTTCATCACATTATCCTCAAGGGTTTCCATGAATGCAATACAAACAATTCTCAATTGTTTTTGCAGTAATACAATCATCATCACTATGGTGTCAAAACATTTACTTTTATTAGTAAGTCAGATTTTTCCTTCTGGAGGAAACATAACACATATAAAGAAAGGAGTTAGGGGCTCTCCCCTTCTTCCAATTCTTTCTACACCGCTTGGGACTTTCCAGCCCAACTGAGTTATATATAAAGGCTTCACTACCTTTTCTTAACATGGATTCAACCCAACTTATTCAATCAAAAATACTACTTTATTCATTCATTATTATTCTATTCATTACATGATTCTTTCAAAATGTAATCCAAGATTCACACACACACACACACACACACACACATAATCTTATAGCTCATTGCTCATTTTCTCAATAGTTATTAAGGTTGTGACTCTGACCTCCTGACAGAGTTTTCACATAGTTCTTCCACAGAGAACTCCTTTAGCATGCAACTTCCTTATTGCACGCCCATCACTATCTGTGTTGGACTCAACCTTGAGTTAGCTTTTATCTGTTTACCAAATATTCCCTAAGGAATATAAACATGAATCTTTGTCATGTACCTAATTATGTATCCTTACATATTCTGGTTTTGTTAACTTACATCCATGATGTATTTAACCATATTCATAATCCTAAGACTGCATGTAGATGTCATAGGTATATTTCACAACCCACATACATCTTTACTTTTAAGATCAGTCAACTCAGGATTGTTCACAATCCTTCTCATATGATTCTCAAAGGCATAATCATTTGCCTCTTATTGTGACAACAAAACATCTTTTCTCATTTACCCTTTTATCTAATTATATTAGTATTCCCTGAGGAAAGGGAATACCTTCCCCTAAAGCTAGTATTTGGAACATAACTTTCATGACTCTTCAGAATGGATTCAACTATGCATCTGTAGTATTCATTTAATCTGGACAAGAAAAATTCTTGCTTTATATTTCACTCATCAGGGAAACCATATGGTGCCTACAACTATACTCTTTCATCATACATGTGCATCACTTTCACATTTAATATCATTCATACCTAACTGGTATCGATATCAGGCTTCATATTAAGAAGCTTCACAATGCATTAAACCTGTTCACTCAAGCATAATTAAACACAACTAACTATTCATCATGCTAGCTTATTGATTACACCTTTTCCATGTCATTCACACACATGAACATATCAGGCTTCTATATCCTTTTTCCAAGGACCTTCCAAGCATCCTTATGATCATGTATACACATTCATGTATATGTAGGTGCATCTATTGCACCTTTTTACCTAATGCATTCACTTCATAGTTTAATTTCATCATTAGTGTCCTTTAGTTTGAGATTTTAGTCACTTACAAGACTAATCTCACAGTCATATCTCGTGTTGATGTTGCCTTCTCTCATGGCTATAACCAACCAGGGTCACTTTCCTCTTTATGCGACAACGTCTAGAAATAAAACCCCCTTGCCTCAACGTCCATAGGGTTTTACCCATCTCACTTTTCTTTGGTCATGAGGAGTTATATACTCTGAGTTTAATATAAAGAAGTAACTATAACTGCCAAGGATCCTACCTGATCCTATCAGATTCCTTTAAGCCCACAAAGGTATTAACCATTATATAATCAGCCATCATCAGTGCCTGAGGTTCCAACTACCCATGCTTAGAAGCAGTGTTGCGAACACTAGGTCATCCATCCTTCAGGATTCAACTACTCTTGATAGAACCCTGCCACCTTAAGCTATCCACATTCAAGTCTTCTTATAAATGTTAATTGGCATATCCCTACTCTAGTAAGAGTAGTTATCACTTTGACAATGGCTAAATAAATTCTTCTACTGAAATTCAACAAGAATTACAAAAAATCATCGGTTCAATCTGCAGTCCTTCTCCTCAAGGAGTAAATGCAGATAACAATACCTCTTTATGCGACTCATTCATGAGCCCAAGCAGGCCAAGTGTTGTAACCATGCTTTGATACCAATTTTTAACACACCCATGACGAGACATAATTTTTTTTTATTTTCTTAAAGGAAAGATTCTCCATTCATGGTTTCTAATTTGGAAAGTCGGGGAACCAGTCTGACCTCTCGGTCAAGGATCTCTAATTATGAAGCCAAACAACTCTTTGAGACCCTGATGGTATTGTTTTGTAATTAAACATAGACCCTTTCAACTTCCGGGTGCAGGTCTAATGGTACCCACGACCTTCCCCTTCTATGTTTGCAAAACATTTGAGTTTGGGTGCTAGCCCCTTTTCTGATAAGTCCCTCCTTGACATGACCTTGGGCGATGACCTCATGTAACCACTCAATTTTGGGCACAACCAAGGGTGGTTTGAAACCAAACTACTTTTCTCCCTACAATTCAACTTGACCCTCCACATGTCCTTTCTCCAAAATCATCGTCTAGATTGCATCCCAACCTCAACTTTTTAATGGTCATGCACCTTCGGTCCCCTAATGTGACGGGACCATCGATCTCATCAAACTTGACGGTGCTTCTAAACTAACAGCTTAGATCTATCATTTATGAATCTACAGATCAGATCTAAAATTTCTAAATCAACGACTGTGACTTATTTCGTGATTCGGGTTTCAAGAGTTTCAACTCTCAACCCTTGCCTTCTCCCATAGTGACAGATCTCCTGCCATGCATCCTCTTCAATCAACAACGTTGATCGCTTCATGATTCTAGACTTCGGGAGTCTCAAATCTCAACTTTTAATTCCCCTCGAAGTATGCATATTTATTTCGCATGTCCACTTGAATCAGACGATCAAGGCTTACTTTAGGCCTTTACTCAAAATCCACAGATTTATGCCATGCCCCCCTTAATCTGGTGGCTATGAATTACTTCAGGACTTTACCCAGAGTCCATAGATTTATGCCAAGTCTCTTTTATATCAGACAGTGTAGATTCACTTCAGGTCTTCGAGGTTCGACAGTTTCAATTCTCAACTGAAACCCCGGTGCGATTCACTCGGAGCTCGTGATCTATTAATGCGTTTCCTCTCTAAATCAACGACCCTTGTCTCCTTTGATACTTTGGCCTTTGGGGATATCAGATCTCAGTTTTCCTCAATATCCATTTCTCAATCCATGATCTGATGACATGTGTCCTCCCGTAGATCGACGACTTCCGACAGCTTCATATGTTTAGGCTTCAGCGATTTCAAACTCTTCTCCTTTGCGTTATCCAGGAGTGCTTCCACCCGAAGTTCACGATTTGTCGCCATGCACCCTTTTGGATCTATGGTTTAGATCCTCTTGGGCCTTCCAGCTCTTTGAATTTTATGGATTTGGGAGTTTGTCTCACTCCTCACTTGGAAACCTCTGAAGTAGTTTTCCCCGAAGTCTCAGATCTATCGACACGTATCTCTTGTCGGCCAATGGATAGGATCTACTTTGTCTCCTTGACTTTCGGAAGTTTCAAGCTTCTACGCACTCATTTCCTTCTGAAGTGCATTCCCCCGAAGACTCTGATCTATCTACAAGTACCCCTCTTGGCAATCAATGGCCAGGACCTACTTCGGGTCTTTACTTGGAGTCCAAAGACTTACTCCACATGTCCTCTGGATCCAATGACTGATGTTTACTTCAGACGATCTGACGGTTGAAGTTTACTTCGGGTATTTACCTAGAGTCTACAGGTTTATTCCACCTATCCCCTAGATCTGACGGTTGACATTTACTTCACTCTCCGGATTTCAAGAGTCTCAAATCTCAATTGAAACCTCTCGAAGCGATTATCCGAAGCTTACAATCTGCTGACATGTGTCTCTTGGCGAGGAGTGGTCAGGATCTCCTTCTCCTGACAATGAATGGTCCCAAACTACTTCGGGACTTCAGGACTTTGGTAAGTCCACTCTCCTGCGTGTGCGAAGAATTAAGGCTCAGGACCCTTGCTTCAATTAGGCATCTATTGGTCCTTTTCATTGTGAACCAACATCCACTGCCACTCCTCCCCCTGATCTGTTAATCTCTTTTGACTTAGAATATTTGCTAAGGGTTCAAAGACCTCGACCTTTTCTCCTCCTACGGGTTCGTCTCTTGGACTTCATCTGCACGCTTGAAAGTGATATCTCTTCTGAGATTGATCTCTTTGAGTATTTTGATTTCCCATACACTCCTTGCATTTCAAGGATCTCATCAAACTCAGATCTAAGGTCAACGGTGATCGACGGTTCACAGTAATTGTGGGGCCCCAACATGTGTGCTCTTTATTAGAGAGCTTTCCCTTCGCAATCTGGAAAGTGCTCGCCCAACTTATTCTAACCAAAATTGTTGATCTTCCAGCCTGACGAGGTCAATGACATTAGTGAATTGTGGGTTTTGAACTAACGCATCTGCTACTTTCAACTTCGATCTCTGCAATGATTCCCCACCCTCAATCTGCATTCATAGATTGATGGTTCATAGTGATTGCAGGGTCCCACCTCCGTAATCTGAGAATTGCTCGCTTGACTCTAGTCTAATCCTATTTGTTGATATTCCATTCCCAATGATATCAATGACATGGGTTGATTGCAGGGCTGTGAACGAGGAGGTCCGCTAAATTCACCTTCGCACTCCACAATGATTCCCAACCGTCAATTAAATCGAGTGGTTGGTGTTTGATTCAGTAACTCCAGTGAGTATTTGAGTTGATCTGACGACTAAGATGGCCTCTCCTCCCATTAAACGACTCGCATCCATCTCTTCTTTCATATTCTTAATTCATCGTTAGTTCGGTTAACTTGACTATCATCTACTTCCTAGATCTGACGGTCAGGATGTTTCTTGGGCATCCTTAGATCTAAGGCTTAGATTTAACTACGGGACTTCAGAAATTTGGGGATTTTACCTCCCTTACGATGAACTCGTTAAATTCGTCGAACTCGCGAAGTCTTAATTCCTCCAAGGGTTAACTGCCACACTCTTTCCCTTATCCAATGGTCACAAAATATCGTGGCTCTTTCTGAACATATTTTCATCCATTCTCCTTCCAAACAAAGGGACCTTCCCTTTCGATACTTCGACCTTGTTGTTCTTCCTGAGATTCATTAGCTCTGAAAGGCTTAAGAGCTTTTCACTCTTTCTCTTGAACTTAATGCTTGGAAGAATCCTTCTGTGCACCCCTTACGCTCATTCTTCAACTCTATAACTTAAGTGGTTCTCGGTCTTTGCCTGCCTTGCATAGAGCATGTGCATACATGCACTATCTCTCCCGAGATTTAACAGGCTCCCTCCTCCAAGGGACTCAGAACGACTATGAGTGTCGACATGCGTACGTGAAATTGTGCCCAAGGTTGATGAACTCACAGTTCGTGGATCTAGCCTAAGCCACCACAGGGTGCAAGCATTTACGAATACAAAACATGTCCAATACATACTTGCTTAAATACACAATTTAAACACGAATAAAGAGATACAGTATAACCATTAAGAAAACATACACATCCCTGGGTCATTCACAGTATATCTCATTTCATTACATAATTATAGCTTAATTTCACATGGTATGAGAATACTTATCTATTACAAGTTGCATACAACCAACTGACTATGGGTGTGCTCCTTTCCACTCTGGCCACCTTTGTTCCAAGCCATGATATCACTAGGGAATTTATGCCATCTCTTATTGAAACTCTCTATGTCACAATGACCTTGTGAGGTTTTTCAGATGCTTCCCCAGCATCCAGGTCGCATTTGGGTCCTTCAGGTCATGTTATTGCCACTTCCTTTGTGTTTGCACATCTCCCTTATGATCTTTTGTTCTCCTCTTGGCTCCCCCTCTTGCTGTGTCTATGTATGTATCTTACCTTCCCTCCTTTGGAAGGTTTTCCGACCTGTCATGTTCCTTCTGTCAGAAGGAAGCTCGGGTCTACAGGTCTCTGTGGTACTTCGAGCTAACATTATGCATCTAGACCATACTTCCATTCATGGGGGTCATTGATAATTTGACCACTGTTCCTCTCTTCATTAACTAATTTCTTTCCTCTAGAGATATCATGGCTTGTACTTCAAGGATTCACCCCCAACAGTCAGTTATGGGAAGTTTAAAAATAATACATTTACATTTTCCACATGCCTTAGCATGGTAATCCTATTTTATGATTAATTACAAGTTGGGGGAAACAAGGGTGTTACATCATGTAAATCCAAATATGTTGTTGGATTGAAGATACACTGCATGCATAGTGAAACATGTTGCATGCAAGTCCAAATATGTTTTTGGATGGAAGATACTCTACATAAACGGTGAAATATGTTGCATGCACTGAGAATATGTTGCATGCAATGGAAATACATTGCAAATGTTGTCACCAATGAGTGGCGAATATACTATGGATAGATATGCATCATCTGAGTGAAGGAAATACCAGATCTGTTGTAATACCCTTGTTTCCCCTAGCTTGTAATTAATCATTAGTTATGATTACCATGCTATGACATACAAACAATGTAAATTGTGTTATTTTCATTTTACTTCATATTTCCAATAATTGATTGTGGGGTAAATCCTTGAAGTATTGTCCATGATATCACTCGAGGAAAGAGTGAGGAAACATGTAGAGAGGGTTCACCATGTGAAAATGATCTAATTCTCTTTGCTGAAATAATGAACCTCATTCTGATTCCAGGAAAAATCAATTAATGAGAAAATAATGGTGGTTGAACCACCATCTACCCCAATGAATGGAAGCATGGAATACCTGGTTGATAAGAAAGGAAAATGTCATCCTAAGGTATGACAAAGTGTAGTCTTCCTTTAGATCTAGATTGACCCAAGTTCCTTCTGGAAGAAGGAATATGACAGGTCGAGAACCTTCCTTGGGGGGGGGGCAGAGAGAAACGCCTTAGAAAAGAAGAAGAGATAGATGAATGGGTGGGAGGAAAATTAAGAAAGAAGAAGAGTGTGTGAGGCTCTTCAGTTTAGAAGAAGAATTGAAAGATTAAGTTGTTCTGCTTACAGGAGAGAACCAGAGGAGGAATTCAATCTCTAAGGAAGAGAATTTCTGAAAGGAAAGAACAAGCGCGTGCAATATAAATATCATAGAACTCGTGGAAGATTTATGAACTGGAGTGTAGAATAACTAAAGCCCAGACTTGAGCAAAACAGGGTTGCGAGCTTGGTGCTAGCTGGAAAGAAACTGGTGTTGGAAGGAGAGGGTGTTGAGTGACAGTGCAAAAATTAAGTGAATCTCTTGTACAGATGAAATTAGGCATTTGATAAACCCCGTGGAGGTCCTGAGTTTAGTGGAGAATAAGGGAGACGTATGCTGTTGCCAAAGAGGTGGAGGAGACTAACTTCCCTGATACCTTTTTTTACTTTTGAAAGAGAACCCAGAAAACTCGACTTGAGATAAGAGGGTCGTGAGATTGATGTTGAGGGAACATTTGATAAACCTCACAGAGGATGTGATAGAGGGAGGATTTCTCAGAGATGAAGGTCATGAGCTTGATGCTGAGGAGGAATATAATAAACCTCATAGAGGTCATGATAGAGAGAGGATTTCTCAGAGATGAAGGTCGCAAGCTTGATGCTGAGGAAGAATCTGATAAACCTCACAGAGGATGTGACAGAGAGAGGATCTTTGACAATTTGTAGAAGACCTGAGGAACATAGAGAAGTTTCCCTAGTGATATTATGGCTTGGCACGGGGGTGGCCAGAGTGCTAAGAGTGAATGTATATGAGCCTACGATTGGGTGGAAATGCGAACACCCATAGTCAGTTGGTTCACTGCAACTTGCAATAGATAAGTATTTTCATACCTTGTGAAATTGAACTGTAATTTAAGGCTGAGTTTCTAGTGAATATTTAATGGATGTGCTTGCTTGTTTGATGATTAGACTAGTTTTTATCTTGCATGTTTGTGTATTTAAGAAAGTAAGGAACTATATGGTTTGAACATGCTTTGTACACGTGAATGCTTGAGCCTCTTGTATTGGATCGAATTAAAGGAAATAAATTGTGGTTTTGTTGAACATAGGCATAATTTCATGTATACATGTCTATACTTTGGTTGTATTGGGTTTCCTGGAAAAAGGGAGATGGATTCATATGAAAATAAATGACACCCCCTAAATGGAATGAAACGAGGCAAGAGATCGAGAAGGTTTGTTATAAACCCAAAGGAGGGATCTGGTATAGTCCTTGAGCTGTGAAGCCAAATTTGGGTTGTTAACTAAAGGAAAACCTTGGAAGAACCCTAAAAAACTGTTTTAAGTCTCGAGTTTTGGACTATTGTCTTGTGGAAACTTAGTGTTTTGAGATAACACAAATCGCAACTGTTGAACTAACATTGTGAACAAACCTTATCCCTTCATTGGAGGGTGTAGTTTCAGAATGAATGAATGTGAGGGAGTTAGAGGACCCCAAAGGAAGATCTAGATCACTGATCAAAACCAAAGTGAGATCAGATCCTAACCATCCATTGTAGGATACCATTCGGAGTAAGTTGTGGATCTATAGGAGTTGTACTCTGAAGGAGGATAATCTGAGGGAATATCTGGACCATTAATCGGGGAGTAGCCATGATTAACCTTTTTTGTAGATCTTTGTGGTCTCACTTAAGTGATATTAGAAGGAGAGGGATGTCAATATGATGTGTCATGATGACATGGAGCACAGACATGCCCAAAGTTTTAGAAGTGTTATCCTGTGAATGGGAAAAGGTAATTGGTTGGTGGGTCAAGTGTTTTCATTTTGGGTGAATTTGGTTTTAAACCCTTGTCTTAACCTTGCTCGTCAGATCGAAGGGTTGAAAGATATCAATCGTTTATTGTGTAAGATTCATAGGATTATTCCACAGTAAGATTGGGATGAGACTCTAAATTTACGAGAGTTTTCAATCTATCGGGGAAGAATTCGGAGTGACCATGACCATCCATTGCAGTGGGACATTCAGAGTGATTTGATCCACTAGGAGGAAAATCCTTCGAAGGCAAGATCCCGAGGAACAATATTGATCATGCATCGGACCCAGTTAGATGTAATATTGATTGTACATTTTGGTGGTCCTTCGAGATGAATCCAAGAGGAAAACAACACCATGTTGATGCATATGACGTCACTCCACCAATGTTTAGAGGATAGGTGTCAACACCTACAGAGACATGTCAAGTGCATTCGTGGGAACGTGCATATCATGTCGAGTATATGTGGAGGTCCACGTGTCGAGAAATAGTGATGCCATGTGTAGTGGTCTTGTGGCATAGTAAAGAGATGACAGTGACATGAGATATGTGCCACACATCCTTCCAACATGATTTGGGTTGACAAATGTCTCCCTAGGAGTGGCCTAATGTTGATACCAAAGGAACTATGAGCTAAAGTTGTGACTGTTGATCCACTCAAATAGTGAGAGCTCTGAGAAAAGATATTGACTGTCCTTCGGGGGAGGTTGTTTGGAGTGATCACGCCATATAAAAAGGATTAAATTCAACATAAAATCCCTGAGATTTAAACTAGATTGTTGATCTACCAAGGTTTATGGATTTATCTAAATATCTAGACCTTCAACCTTTAGTGAAGAACCTAAGATGAGAGATGAATGGTTGATGTCATGAATGACGTAGCATGTTGGTGAGGCAGCTAGAGTGTTCTTGGGACAACAGATGTCAATCATCAATTGGTTGAGAAGTTGAGAGTGGTCCAGTTGGTCAGGAAAACCTTAGACCACTGAATAAATATCATCATTGATTGGTAAAACCGTAAGAAAATATACACCATCCATCGAATAAATGCATTGGAGGTAGAGGAAGGAATATTCCTCGATACACCGGGATCGGAGCAACGAAACTGCTTGACCCTTTTTTAATGTCGAATGAATAGTATCGAAAGGGAATATTCTTTGATGTTGTATATGTCGAGGTATGACTGGGCGGAGTGTTCCATCAGAGTGGAAGGTGATTCCATGGGGAAAACACCCTGACAAGAGCAGCCTAAACCTATCATATATGTTGATTTAGAGGATGGGTCTAAGGTCCAATAGAGAAAGGATCGATGGGCTAGATGATAGATTCCATGTCAATTCCTTATCAGAGGACGAGTGGCAAGAGCCATGTGGAAATTGAATAAACTTTAGAAGGTCATAACTTTCAATCCAGAGCTCAGATTTGAGCATGGTAATAGTCCTTGGAAATATCTTTATGAGATAAATACAATGGATACCTCAGAAGTGGATTTGAGATGGTTTAGGGAAAGTGAAAAATTAATATCCCATCCCTTAAGAGGGTACTTAGGGGTCAGGTGTGTGACATCTGTTACATGCGAGTGTGGATCTGTCACATGCAAGTCTAGATATTCTATTGGATGGAAGATACACTCTATGCATAGTGAAATATGTTGCATGCACTGAGAATACATTGCATGCAAGTCAAAATATGTTGTTGGATGGAATATATGTTGGATGCATGGTGAAATATGTTGCATGCATTGAGAATACACTACATGCAATGGAAATACGGTACAAATGTTGTCACTGATAAATGGTGAATATCTTGTGGATATATCTGTTGCATGTGTGTAAAATAAATACCATATCCACTACATGCGAGTGTGGATCTGTCACATGCAAGTTCATATATAATGTTAGATGGAAGATACATTGCATGCACGGTGAAATATGTTGCATGCACTAAGAATACAAATATCTATTTTTATCTGATGGGATAATGTCCCTCTTAAACCTCCATGCCTCCCTCTGGATCAATACTGTAACTCCCACACCCTCCAAGCACCAAGGGAGAATCTATGAACCTCCTTAAATGATGTGAATCCTTCTGAATGGATCCAATGTTGTATCTGCTGCAATCTTGAAAAACAATGGAGAATCTGGATAATCTTCCCGACTAACTGTTGTGATAAATATTACCCTACAAATAGGCTAAGCTCTCTTTTGGACTAAGACCCCTATATTTTGTCCAAAGACTAAAGTGAACAAGTGGTTGCTACTTTTCCTATAGATCTAACTCAATCAAGCAATAAATAGAAAAAAATAATGTGGTGTACCTTGTTGTGATGTTCATCCTCATTTCTCCAATCCATGGGCTTGATCTCCAAGCTACTGAACACAACTGAAGTCCTACAAATACTAGAAAAAAAATCTTCCTCCTACTCTAGATGATTAGACAAAGAAAATTTATATACAAAGACTAAAATGACGATAGACAAGCAAATGTAGAACACATGAACTTGAAGGGAATAGGCCAAGTTTATATTAATTGGAATGCCAAAAAGAGGCACTTACAAAGAATGATTGAAAATACAATAACTTCTCCAATATCTCCTCGTCTAGACCTTGCATAAAAACCTTCAAATGAAAATGATGATGATTCTCCCAAGATCAAAGGTTTGATATTTGAATTCTTCCCCCCTTCACATTGGAAATACCTTCAATATATAGGCTTGAGAGGCACAACCACCATGAGATAATGAAGGATATGGTTGATGATATGGCTCCTTAAGTTGGGATTAGATCCTAATATGAAGCCATAGTATAGGAGTCAACCACAACAACCTCATCCAAGTCAGAGTTGGCCCTTAGAAAAAGGTAGGATCTCCCATATTCTCCACTAACAAGATTGGCGCTCCCCCTAAGTGAGAGACAGAGCACAATTGGCACCCCCTAGGCATGGTCAAAGGAGTGTTGGTGCCCCCTTAGCATGGGTAGGGGTGCACAACCCTTCTAAAATGATAAAAAATGGTCAATTTTTCAAAGAAAAAGGTGTGTTTATGTTGTCAGATGATAGGGGTTCTTCTTCCAACATGACTTAGGGATTGTGAAAATTGTTTATATGGTATCAACGGGTTGCGAAACTTAGCAAATCAAATGTGACACTAGGTAAGGTGCATATGAAACTTGCGGTAGTTCTTGTGACACTTAACAAGGTGCATATGTCACTTTGCAACACTTGTGACTCTTAGGGTGTGACACTCAAGTGTGGCATTTTGGAGTGTAACATATGCCCCCTAAAGTGCGAGGTTAGAAGAGAAACTTATGGCCAAAACACTTTACAAATACTTCCATTCAAGTGTGATGGAGTAGGAGAACCTGATAGAAGATGAAAACAATCAATAGTCAGTATACATATATGATCCATTTCCAAGGCATGCATACCTATGCTCATAATAAGAGATGACTCAAAGCATGGTCATCAGTCATCAACCAATACACTACGGATCCATGAGAATACTGACCAAGGATATGGCCACCAAAGATACAATGTGGATCCATACTCCATGACATGAACTTATCAAAGCCACAAAAAATAAATAGTGGATATACGATATGAAAAAACATAGCCACAGATCAATACAATGTGGATCTATATGGCAATATATATATCAGTAATATTTCCATCATGGTGATTGTATTGAAATATTTTTAAAGTATAAAACGATCACCATTGAAGCCTAGGAAACGCACATAAAAGGGTGAGCACCCAACCCAAGTTCTTTGTCATGATCCCGATGCAGTACAATCTAGCCATGTGAATAGATGACTTGATGTCGAACATGGTAGAAACCACTTGATTATCGGTCATTGAAGTATATTGTTAACAATTGCGAGGAAAATCACCAATGATGACAATGATTCCTAAGGTAATTTTAGTACATTCCAACAAATGTGAATAAATGAGATAATGCCAAACATTCATGGAATCTCTCATCATAGGTCAATGATGTAAACTTACTGTCAAAAGCAAGGAGGCCTACCATTGAAGCATGCAAGTCCCAAGGTACTAACTAGTTTCTAAGTATAACTCCCAGAAAATGTGATGAAGTCGACAGGAAAATACTCGTTGAAGGAGGGCCTTGATGTATTCCCCATCATCGACATGAAACAAACCCAGGAAAGTGATGTAATATGGTGGATTAAATGAGTATGGATGGACACAGGAAATGGAAACGGGCAATACTTCAAATGGATGGTTTGAAGTGAAACTTCCCTTGAACATTACGAGGCATGAAAAATGACTTTGCAACATTGACTTGACGAGTACCAAGAACATAATGTAATAGAAATAAGAGAACTTTTTGACTGGAATGAAAAATTATGATGGCACATGGAATTGGTATGACTTAGAGACAAGCAGATTACCCAACTATAAGGTGAGACACAAACAAGTTCCATGTTCAAGGGAGACAATAACTACCATAAAGGATTCCAAAAAACTTGACCCACTTCCTTCATTTTTTCCCCAACTATGATTGATGAGTACCTCTTTATTTTCTAATGATATTGAGGAGGGTAATAGATGTTCGATATAACTCATTCTTTAGATGAGTCCCTCGCGATGTTTTTAACAAAATTAAGGAAGGAGGGGTTCGGTCTTGTATGGGTCCTAGAGATTAGACTCACATAGGGCCTTCGACGCATATTTTTATGATCCAAAAGAAGGTAAAATTGATGGTTTTTCATGTTTAGAGAGTCTGAAAAGAACTTAAAGATGATTCCATGGATTACTTTTTCATAAATTTAGTCTCCCAAGCCCTAAAAAAAGTGTAAAACAATACAGGGGAGAAATTTTCTAATCATGCTTGACTAGAGTATTCCTTTTTCATAATTAGTCTTGTGAGGTCGAAAAAAAGATAAAATATCACTCAAAATATGCCCTTTCAAACCTTTTATTTAGTATGAAAGAAAACAAGCTCACTTGGAAATCTTTTCATGTTTAGGGAGTCTGAAAAGAGATTAAAGGAATCTCCAAAGAATTCCTTTTTTGTATAGCTTTTACGAGTTTGAAAAAGAGACAAAATTATACTTGGTAACATATTCTCATGTTTTAACGAGAAAGTGAAAGAACAAAGACTGAGCTTGGTAACCTATTCTCATGTATTTATGAGCACAAGAAAGAACAAAGAATAATCTCGTTTCAAAAAAGACTACTACGTTACAATGGGAACGACCCCCAAATGAGTATCATTCCTAGTAGTGTGTTTCTCTAGAGGTATTTTTCCCCCATATTGCATGATATAAGCTATTGTCTTCGCTCTTGAATGATGTCTAGAGGCTGGAGACTTTCCCTCCAAGCGTCGTTTCCTATGGTAAATATTTTTATTTCCTCATTTAGGCATCTAGTTACTAATGGGAACATTTTCATTGGGTGGAGGAAAGGAAGGTTCAAGTACGCGATCCATAGTGAGATTTGATTTGAATGGAGGGGAGCCTATTTCATTTTATAATGATCTTGACATAGATGATGAACTATGCTCGTAAGCATCTATTTCATTTTTTAATGAGCTTGACATAGGAAAATAACTATGCTCATGAGCATCTGTTTCATTTTTTAATGATCTTGACACAGGAAAATAAATATTCTCATTAATACCAGGTACTACCAAAGGATCATATGATGCTAGGGATTGTCTCACCTGAGTCGAAATCATGTTTAACGTGGAAACCTGTGGGGTGGAAGGAGTGGGAAAAGGAAAAACCCCCATGAGTGAGGAATCCTTAAGAAGACCTACTCCTACACACTCAAGACTATTCTATCCTAGAAAAGGGAAATTAATCATTTCAACTTGTGGATATCTGGAGTTATATAGTCAAGTTGGTCGACAATGATAATATTTCCTTGATGGGAAAATCGTAAAATAAGAAACATTGAAGATGCAACAACAGTCATCACATATAACCAACTATGTCCAAGTAACAAATTGTAATCCATGGGTGCATCAGCCACTTCGATGTTGACTGAAATGGTCTTACCCTTCAATGTCACAGTGAAATATTGCAAGAGTCTATGAGGTTGGAAACCATGTCTATCAAAATAATTTAGGGTGGTAGGTGATTGGTTAAGTTTAGGAGAAACAAGGGCTTTCCAACAAGGCAAAGACATGACATAGGTGGAGGCTCCCTCATCCAAAACAATATGATGGATGTTCTTTCCATCAACCAAAATTTGAATTTGGAATGCTAAGTACTGGGAAAGCCTCTCCTTAAAATAGTCCATTTTAAACGTAATCAGATTGGATTCCTCGGGATCCATAGCTCTAATGGCTGACAATGGGGTTCTGTGTTGACTTGGACAGTGTTCTAGAACTTTGAGGGATAACATATCACAAGGAGCCTATGCCAAATATTCAACGATGTTGCATTTTTGGGTAGCAAGGGAATTTGGATTAAATATTTCTTTTTGAATTACACTCTCAGGCGGGCATAACACTAGATCAAATATTGTCTTCTCAATCTGAAGAGGAGAGGAAGATGGAGGAGGAGTGGATGTAGAGGGTTGATCGATAGCCTTTCCATTAGTCTGATCACTTGAAGGGGTGTCATAAGTATTTTCTAAAGTTGTTACACTAACTGCCTTAAACATATACACCTCAAAGGTGCTCGATGAAGCATCCCCTTGGTGGGAATGACCTATGTTGCCCCCTTGCGAAGGGACGGGATTTTGTGCAACCATATTTTGTTGTTGAACCAGTTGGGAGGTACCCTTTAGAAATTTAGTGACAACCTCATGATCAAGGTAATATTTCATGTAGTGGTCTTCCTCATAGATCATGCAAGGAAACTTAGCCTTCCTAGTCAGTTGAGTATCAACAATATTTGTAATATCCTGTTGGTTAGAATATTTCTTGGATTTACCCTTGTTTTTCTTCCTACCTTCTAGTCGCTAAGATGAAGTGGATTGTACCACATTCACCTCATAGGTTTGATCAGGAGTGGAAGTATTCATGTTGTTTGAAACAAAACTTGGTTCCGAAGCAGGTCTTGACAGATCTTTTGACGGACGAGGAGCATTAGGGATCAGATCATAAATTGTATCGAACTAGGAATACATGAAGTCCAAATATTGAGCACGACCGACAGCCTGCTCCTCGGTAACAATGTTTCCAGTAGCAACATCACGGGAAATGGGAGGCAAGAGCGACTTTGTAAACCAATCCACAAGGATTTGGTCTGGAATTGGAGATTTAATCAAATGTCTATGTCATCTCCACTCATGAATATGATCAGATATGTAGGTGGAAGAGGATTGTCGGAGTGAGGTAAAAATATATGTACCGGTCTCATACCATATAGGCAACTTAAAATGCATAAAATATTCCATGGAAATAGAATTAAAATCAACAAAGGAGTTACGTGATAGTCCAATATACCATTTCACTACTACACCTATAAGTGTTCTCTAAAAAAGTATAATATGGATGGAATTGTCCATCAAAGAGTTGGAAGAATACCATAAATAAAAATTCATAACATGATTTTTAGGATCTTCCCCGTGTTTTCCATCGAATTTCGGGATGTTGGATGGTAATTTGGAAAGGATGGCGGGCCAAAACCAGGCATGTTGAATGGGATCGTTTGTTAAATGCAATAGATTTGGAAGATATAACATAGCCAAGAATGGATTTTTTTAGTTATATTGTGGATACTAGAGGTAACCATATGGAATGGAAACACCAGTAGGATCAAATCTAGGTTGCGATGAGATGGAAAAGCTAGATGGTCCTCCCATATATGGTGGTTTCCCGGATTGTCCACCAATGAAAGGTAGTTGTCCTAGTTGTCCACCGATGTACTATGACTGAACAGATGGACCTCCTATGTACAAATATTGACCTGATGGTACCCCCATGTATGGTGGTTGAAGGGACAGATTCATTGGAATCATGGGGTTTATGGGTTGATAGGGAAAAGTTCCTTGCATAGAAATTCCCACCGAATTGGGTTGACCCCTAAAAGGGTTAGAAACTCTTGGAAATGGTTTTCCAGGATAAAATAAAATGGTAGTAGGGATATAAGGAATTTCAGGAGCATCTTTCCCCCATGATTTTTTATGTTGTAACCACGTAGGTGTCCCCCCAGCAAAAATTTTCCCTGCAACTCAAGGTTGCCCCCCAACTGAAGGTTAGCCTCCCATTGAAGATTGACCTCCAATGCAGGGTATACTAAAATGTGATTTATAATATGGAGGTTGAGTAGCTTGTATAATCATGTCCATGTGAACAACTTGATTGTTGGCCATTTGACTGATGGAATGACCAAGTAAAGCACTTTGTATGTGCATGTCTAGAAATAGTGAAGCAGGAATATTACATGACCCATGTGAGAAAGGAGATGTATGCACAAGTGGTTGAGTCAGGGTTACTTGGTTCAACGATGTTTCCAGTAACGAAGAAGAACCAACAGTAGCAACTACAAGAGTCGTAGATGAATATAAATTATGTATTCCTTCAAAAAAAACAAAAGATAATGGGTTCACATCAAAAGATTGTGTAGTGGATGAACTGGGTGGTAAATTGTAAGAAGAATAGGAATAAAAATATATCGTGTAAGGTGGATAAGTGAGTGGTTGGTTGAGTGGATTAGTAAAAATAGGATTTGTGTAATATGCAAGGCTTTCTATGAAGGTTGTGACCGGTTCTTCAATGTGTTGGCCACTTCTAGAAGCTACACTCTCAACCTTAGAAATTTGATCTCTGATAATTCCTTCATAAGAAACATTTTGTTGAGGTTCCTAAATGTTAGGATCCATACCTTGTATAAGGAGAAATATTTGATCCTAAGGTCGATGACGAAATTCAAAGAAATACACTCCTAAGAAAACTAAAAGCAATCAACCAAGAAACAACAGGATCAAGGATCTTCTGAATATGGGATGCCAAGCCTCCAATGAAGAAATGAGAATAAGTTACCCCAACCTCCACATAGCATCCCTTCTCAGTGCAAGAAACCCTCGATTTCACAAGGTCATACTCCAAGGGTACTGAGAGTGTGATACGACATTTTCCCCAGGTACCATGGGAATCATCCCATAGTCACCTATGTAGATACCTAGGAAAGGACACTAAGGTTACCAACTCCCAGTCAGCCTTCAGACAACTGCAATTGATAGTTGGGACTGAATGTATGGGTAGGATATCAAAGTCTGAAATTATCCCAAAGGACTAAGGAAAAGTGGACCAGTAGACTCCAAAGGACCCCGAACGGATTCATAATTCAAGAAGCATCAAGACCAAATGAGTCAGTGACACTTCAGGAAGGACCCCCATTATATGCTCTTTCTGCTACAATTGATCAATCTTTTGAGGAGTAATATTCACTACTCTTTCGCATGTGACCTCGTGTTTATCCCCTATGTGAGAGGGGGTTCTCATATATTCTTATACGAAAGTTGGATGTATTCACTCTTTATTACTCTACAGTCTGTTTAGTATTCTTGGATAATTTACTCACTTTTCCTAGTCCAAAGTCCCTAACCATGTGTTGTTGTTGGTGTGCTAAAACCAAAAAATGTTCTGGTTGATTTTATTAGTGCGTGGTTTATTTTAATGGATTTTACTCAATAGGTTGATGGAGATGAAACTAATGATGTGAGAGAGACTCGACTCCAATAGAATGCAAAACAATGATATGCAATTAGTTCTTTTCAGTAAATTTTATGTATGGGAAGGAGAAGAGTTATATTCTTCTTAACACAAGCAAGAACTCAAAACTATGAAACTTTCAATTTATGGGATCAAGATGATGCCCAACTACAAAGAAAATGTTTATGAAAACTGAAATGCACATGCAAAACTATCTCTTTTTCCAAACATGCACCAAAACTATTTTCCTAAAGAATGCAAAAATTGTCTTTGTTCAATTATGTATGCAAGGAGATATGCAAAAAAATTCTCTTCTTAACCTTCAAATGAGATGAAAAACATCAATGTTTGACACAAAGAATTATGAGGAAAAAAATCAATAAAACAAAGCGCACTAAAAAATATAATAAATGAAATGAAACAAGTGTGAGATAACTTGTTCAATCAAGGAATCAAAGATGCAAAAGAGAAAGAAGACAAGAACTCATGAAAATCCTCAAAAGATGAGGAGAAAGAAACGATGTTCAAGGATGGGTTGTGGTAAAAAAGAGAGTCATAATCGTCAGAAAGAGAGATGTTTCAATGAATACAACAAGGCTCAAAACCAAGCGACCTTTTCAAACCCTATTTGATGAATACTCCAAAATAATAAAGCAATCTAGAATCTTTGCGAGACGAATATCAAACAATTGAAAGGAAGGATGAACAAAGGGATCTTGTTATAACCCAAGGGGATGACAACTAGGATAAATTTGAAAAATCAAGGAAGGAAATTAAAATGAGTAATAAATTTCAAATTCTCAATCAAACAAAGTCAAAGAAAAACTAGGAGACTCTAGGAAAAAATCCTCTCAAAAGAAAACTGAGAAAAGCAGGGAAAAAACAGGAAAAAACACCCAAAAGAGGAGACTAATGCCCCTATTCTCAAAGAGACAGAGCACTATGGATCCATCTATGAGGGTTAGGGGGGGCACCATTCAAACTAATTTTTCCCCTTAGGAGGCTTAAAGGGAGCACCAGTCAGCTAATGGTGCCCTGTTGTGAACTATAGAGGAGTGCCAATTTCTAAAAAAGATTAAAATAGCTTCCACGAGATCAGACTCAGCAGAGACTCAATCAATGAATTTGTAAAATATTCAATGAATAAGAGGGAAGGGGAAATAGATAATAATGAAGCATCAAACAAGCAATATCTAATCATAAGAAAGGATTCGAGACGAAACAAAGGAAAACTAGTCAAAGTTTGAGCTAAGAGGGTCGCGAGCTTGATGCTGAGGGAGCATATGATAAACCTCACAAAGGATGTGACAGAGGGAGGATTTCTCAGAGATGAAGGTTGCGAGCTTTATGTTGAGGAAGAATCTGATAAACCTCATAGAGGCCATGATAGAGAGAGGATTTCTCATAGATGAAGTTCACAAGCTTGATGCTGAGGAAACATCTGATAAACCTCTTAGAGTTTGTGACAGAGAGAGGATCTCTGAGAATTTATAGAAGACCTGAGGAACACAAAGAAGTTTCCCTAGTGATATCATGGCTTGGAATGAGGGTGACCATAGTTCTAAGAGTGAATGTATCTGAGCCTACGATTGGGTGGAAATGCGAACACCCACATTCATTTGGTTGGATGCATCTTGTAATAGATAAGTATTTTCATACTCTGTGAAATTGAACTGTAATTTAAGGTTGAGTTTCTAGTGAATATTTCAGGGATGTGCATGCTTGTTTGATGATTAGATTGGTTTTTATCTCGCATGTTTGTGTATTTAAGCAAGTAAGGAACTATATGGTTTGAACATGCTTTGTACATGTGAATGCTTGAGCCTCTTGTATTGGATCGAATTAAAGGAAATAAATTGTGGTTTTGTTGACCATAGGCACAGACACAAGAAAGTGATGTAATATGGTGGATTAAATGAGTATGGATGGACACAGGAAATGGAAACTAGTAATACTGCAAATGGATGGTTTGAAGTGAAACTTCCCTTGAACATTATGAGGCATGATAAATGACTTTGCAACATTGACTTGATGAGTACCAAGAACATAATGTAACGGAAATAAGAGAACGTTTTGACTGGAATGAAAAAGTATGAAGACACATGGAATTGGTATGAATTAGAGACAAACGGATTACCCAACTATAAGGTGAGACGCAAACAAGTTCCATGTTCAAGGGCAACAATAGATACCATAAAGGATTCCAAAAAAATTGACCCACTTCCTTCAATGTTTTCCCCATTATGATTGATGAGTACCTCTTTCTTTTCTAACGATCTTGAGGAGGGTAAAATATGCTCGGTATAGCTCATCCTTTAGATGAGTCCCTCATGATATTTTTAACGAAATTAAGGAAGGAGGGGTTCGGTCTTGTATGGTTCCTAGAGATTAGACTCACATAGGTCCTTTGATGCATAGTTTTATGATCCCAAAGAAGGTAAAATCGATGGTTTTTCATGTTTAGAGAGTCTAAAAAAAACTTAAAGATGATTCCATGGATTAATTTTTTGTAAATTTAGTCTCCCAAGCCCTAGAAAAGTGTAAAACAACACAGGGGAGAACATTTCTAATCATGCTTGACTAGAGTATTATTTTTTTATAATTAGTCTCGCGAGGTCGAAAAAGAGAAAAAATACCACTTGAAATATGCCCTTTCAAACCTTTTAATGAGTGTGAAGGGAAACAAGCTCACTCAGAAATCTTTTCATGTTTAGGGAGTCTGAAAAGAGCTTAAAGGAAACTCCAAAGAATTCATTTTTTGTATATATTTTACAAGTCTGAAAAAGAGATAAAATTATATTCGGTAAAATATTCTCATGTTTTAACGAGCAAGAGAAAGAACAAAGAATGATATTGGTAACATATTATCATGTATTTATGAGCACAAGAAAGAACAAAGACTAAGCTTGTTCTAGAAAAGATTACAAAGTTACAATGGGAACGACCCCCAAACAAGTATCACTCCTAGTAGTGTGCCTCTCTAGAGGTATTTTTCCCCCATATTGCATGATAGAAGCTAGTGGTTTCGCTCTAGCATGATCTCCAGAGGCTGGAGACCTTCCCCCCAAGCGTCGTTTCCTACGGTGAATCTTCTTATTTCTTCATTTAGGCATCTAGTTACTAATGGGAACATTTTCATTGGGTGGAGGAAAGGAAGGTTCAAGTATGTGATCTAGAGTGAGATTTGATTCGAATGGAGGGGGGCCTATTTCATTTTATAATGATCTTGATAGAGACGATGAATTATTCTCGTAAGCATCTATTTCATTTTTAATGAGCTTGACACAAGAAAATAACTATGCTCATGAGCATCTGTTTCATTTTTTAATGAGCTTGACACAGGAAAATAAATATTCTCATTAATACCAGGTAATACCAAAGGATTAGATGATGCTAGGGATTGTCACACCTGAGTTGAAATCATGTTTAACGTGGAAACCTGCGGGGTGGCAGGAGCGGGAAAAGGAAAAATCCCCATGAGTGAGGAATCTGTAAGAAGAGATACTCCTACACTCTCAAGACTATTCTATCCTAGAAAAGGGAAAGTATTCACTGCAACTTGTGGATATCTGGAGTTATATAGTCAAGTTGGTCGACAATGATAATCTTTCATTGATGGGGAAATCATAAAATATGAAACACCGAAGATGCAGCAACAATCATCACATATAACCAACTATGACCAAGTAACAAATTGTAATCCATGGGTGCATCAACCACTTTGATGTCGACCGAAATGGTCTTACCCTTCAATGTCATAATGAAATATTGCAAGATTTTGTGAGGTTGGAAACCATGTCTATCAAACGCTTTCAGGGTGGTAGGGAACTAGTTAAGTTTAGGAGAAACAAGGGCTCTCCAGCAAGGAAAATACATGACACGGGTGAGGCTCCCTCATCCAAAACAATATGATGAATGTTCTCTCCATCAACCAAAATTTGAATTTGGAATGCTAAGTAGTGGGAAAGCCTCTCCTTAAAATAGTCCAGATTAAACGTAATCAGATTGGATTCCTGAGTATCCATAGCTCCAATGGATGACAATGGGGTTCTACGTTGACTTTGACAGTGTTGTATAACTTTGAGGGCTAACATAGCACAAGGATCCTATGCCAAATATTCAACGATGTGTATTTTTGGGTAGCAAGATATTTTGGATTAAATATTTCTTTTTGTCTTGGGCGGGTGCAACACTGCATCAAAGATTAGCTTCTCAATATGAAGAGGAGATGAATATGGAGGAGGAGTGGATGTAGAGGGTTGATGGAAAACCTTTCCATTAGTCTGATCACCTGGAGGAGTGTCATAAGTATTTTCTCAAGTCGTTACACTAACCTCTTTAAACATATACACCTTAAAGGTGCTCGATGAAGCATCCCCTTAGTGGGACTGACCTACGTTGCCCCCTTGCGGAGGGACAAGATTTTGTGCAACCATATTTTGTTGTTGAACTGGTTGGGAGGTACCCTTAAGAAATTTAGTGACATCCTCATGATGAGGGAAATATTTCATGTAGTGGTCTTCTTCACAGATCATGCAAGGAAACTTATCGTTCCTAGTCGGTTGAGTATCAACAATCTTTGTAGTATCCTGTTGGTCAAAATATTTCTTGGATTTACCCTTGTTTTTATTCCTACCTTCTAGTTGTTGGGATGAAGTAGATTGTACCTCATTCACCTCATATGTTTGAGTAGGAGTGGAAGTATTCATGGTGTTTGAAACAAAAATTGGTTCTGGAGCAGGTCTTGATAGATCTTTTGACGAACAAGGAGCATTAGGGATCAGATCGTAAAGTGTGTCGAACTAGGAATACACAAAGTCCAAATATTGAGCACGAATGACAACCCACTCCTCGCTAACAACGTTTCTTGTAGAAGCATCACATGAAATGGGAGGCAAGAGCAACTTTGTAAGCGAATCCACAAGGATTCGGTCTGGAATTGGAGTTGTAAAAAAATGTCTCTGTCGTCTCCACTCATGAATATGATCAGATATGTGGGTGGAAGAAGATTGTCAGAGTGAGGTAAAAAGTTATGTACCGGTCTCATACCATATAGGAAATTGAAAATGCATCAAAAAGTCCATGGAAATAGAATTAAAATCGACAAAGGAGTTACACGACAGTTCAATATACCATTTCACTACTACACCTGTAAGTGTTCTCTGAAAAAGTCTAAGACGGATGGAATTGTCCATCAAAGAGTTGGAAGAACACCATAAATAGAAATTCATAACATGATTTTTAGGATCTTCCCCAGGTTTTCCGTCGAATTTTTGGATGTCGGATGGTAATTTGGCAAGGATGGCGGGCCATGTTGGAGAAATTACTATTTTCGACACACTAATTCAGTGGGAGTTGACTGACTAGTTCTATTTTAGACTTTTTATTTTTACCATCACTATTATGCATACATGCATTCCTAAGGAAAGCTAACTGCTTGATTTCTTTTCTTAATTATGGAATTTTTTTCCCTATATATGAGTGTATTCCACTCATTCATTGCATCATATTGATCATGATCTATGTATCAATCATTAGCTCATTGGAGTAGTGTGAATATATTTTCTCATTCTTCCATATTGAATCTCTCTTTCTTTTCTTGATAAGCTTTGTGTGTGCATGCTTTAGCTAGATATTCTATGTAGTTTTCCATGAAACACTGACATGGTATCAGATCTATGTTGCTTGGAGAAATCCAGACAAGCCAAAGAATAAGGAAAATCGGGGTTTCGACGAGCTAAATCTGTGGTCGTACCTTTTAGCAGTTATTCCTCCCAAAATAATACGTTTTTGAGGAAACGGCTCATGTTGAAATTAAATCGACTCATTTTGGAAGTTGGTTTTCAACCGTTTGGTGAGATTCTTCACCGTTTTCTCATAAAGTAAGCCACAAGATGGCCTCCTGAAACTGATACGAATCTGTGGCCGTACCTTTGCACAGTAATTTCTCCCAACGTATTAATATTTTGAGGAAACTACTCACATGAAAAGTAAATCGACCCATTCTGCAAGTGGGTTTTCAACCGTTTGGTAAGATTCCTCACCGTTTGATCAGAAAGTAAGTCAGAAGATCACCTCCTGAAATTGATATGAATTTTCACTTAAAATGCCCTTTCTGTTGTGATTTCTTAATTTTTCACTTGCAGATTGAGAGTAAATTTTTAGGGTTTCTTAGAAACAGTGGGAGAGATGGATATGACAACTATTATACAGTAAAACTTGGTAGTAATCCTCACACCATACAATTATTTTGATTGGAAGCCCAAGGTGACATTCCAACTCAAAAGAAAAAGGACTGTATAAATTGATGATGGCGACATAAACAAAACCTACATCAATGATTGAGAAGATGAGATGGGTGAACCGTAAGGATGAGGCCACATGACTACTTCTTGAGTTAATATCCACTGATTTATGATTTCATGTTGCTGCATGCAAGACTCCAAATGAGATCTAGACCACCCTGGAAGGACTATTTGGAAAGCAGGATGAGATGCGAGGTCATATGCTTGAGGTAGAGTTGAATACCTTAGACCCTAAAAGTTTTAATAATATACAAGATTTATTTACTAAATTTAAATATTTGATTTTGAGTTTGGGTGAATGTGGTATTTAAAATTCTACATAAGAGAAATAACTTATTCTAACAATCTTGGCCAATATAGGACCAACATACGTTGTATATGTCTCCAATTTCCATTCTGGCAGATGTATTTTTGGAACAAATTGGAAAATTCCTACGTTGGCTTAGTTCATTGAGTCTCTTCCACAAGAGCAGACAAAACTCATATATATGAGCCTCATGAAAGATCCCAAAGCACATGCACTCACCATGCATGATGGAAAAGGGTCATCCAATTAGAAATCGAAGCAGAAACGAAAGGAGTTATTACATCCAGAGTCAAAGAAGGACGGATATTCCAAACCCTTCAAGGATTCTTTAGGTTCCAAAGACTCTTCAAATTCCAAGAAGAAGAAGAAGGGAAAGAAGTGCACATATTGCAATAAACCGAATCATGAAGAATCCACATGCAAGAACAAGCAATTTGATCTTATGACACAGGTACTTTAGAGGAATAACCTTGGAGACTTCATTCTTGAAGGAGCCAAGAAGAAGAAGGAAGAAGACCATGTGCCTAAGAAAGGTAATCATCATGATCTAGTTGCAATTAATTCCTCATCTGATTCATGTATTATAGATTCTGGTGCATCACATCATATGGCAGCTAAAGAGGAAGTTTTTGCTTCTTTGAGTCCATGATTAAGGCCCCCTATTCTCATGGGGGATGATACTCTAGTAGCAGTAGTAGGAGAAGGGAGAGTGGAACTCCACAATGGCATTTTTTATAATGTTCTACATGTTCCAAATATTTCTATGAATCTGCTCTCAGTTTATCAGATCACTCAGAAAGGTAAAAAGGTTGAATTTACATCAGATTCAGTTTCAGTAATTGACATGCATGACAATTCCATCATTGCAATTGGTGAGGTGGATCACAAGTCAAGGTTGTATAAATTCACTAAGTTTTCTGATGATGACTCCTCTATTCTACTTACACATAAGGAGAGTACTTTGCATGCACCTCCAGTGAAACATGCATATACTCTTGTTCTTCCATCAATTTCAGGCATCAGAGATGATTCCATATAGTTAGATTCTATACATGGAAATAAGCAGGTAGTACATCCAGATAAGAAGCTAGCGTCAAAGCTTCAGCATATGCCCAAGAAGGAACATACCACACTTCAGGTAGCAGACAACCTTGTAGGGAATCCATTGGATTCGAGGATGAATCAATCTCACCATGAGGAGCCTTCTCATGCACTTTCAACATCAAAACCTGCGATGCTCATGCATTGCTATATGGTTCAATCTACTGATCCACATAACTACAACAGGGTTGTGGTAAATCCATTATGGCAAGCAGCCATGCAGAAGGAGTATGACTCACTCCTACAGAACTAGACTTAGAATCTGGTTCCACATCCACCAGAAAGGAATATTTTCATGTGCAGATGGGTCCACAGGATCAAGAGGTACAAGGCTCGACAGGTTTCCAAAGGACTTCATCGGATTCATAAAGATTTATACATCTTCACGAAGGCATTCAGTGAGCATAAGTTTTAGACTTTGCAAGATCATCTTACAGTGAAGAACACAGTTGTCTAGCAGTTGTTATTTTCTTCTTTTGATACATTATCTTTTGAGGGGGGGTTTTGTTCCCACGTGGTTTTCCCTCTTTCCTCATTTTTATTCAGTGTTCATTAGTTGCATTGTACATGAGTACCTAAAATGGCCTAGTAGTCAGGATTCATTTTTTACTCCATAGTGATGTTCAGGGGGGGGGTGTTGGAGAAATTTCTATTTTCGACACACTAGTTCAGTGGGAGTTAACTGACTAGTTCTATTTTAGACTTTCTATTTTTACCATCACTATTATGCATGCATTCATTCCTAAGGAAAGCTAACTGCTTGATTTCTTTTCTTAATTATGGCATGTTTTTCCCTATATATGAGTGTATTCCACTCATTCATTGCATCATATTGATCATGATCTATGTATCAATCATCAGCTCATTGGAGTAGTGTGAATATATTTTCTCATTCTTCCATATTGAATCTCTCTTCCTTTCTTGATAAGCTTTCTTTATGCATGCTTTAACTAGATCTCTTGTGCAGGTTTCCATGAAACACTGACAGGCCACAACTGGGCATGTTGAATGGGATAATTTGTTAAATGTGATAGATTTGGAAGATATAACGTAGCCAAGAATGGAAGTTGTTAGTTAGATTATGGATACTAGTGGTAACCATATGGAATGGAAACACTAGTAGGACCAAATCCAGGTTGCGATGAGATGGCAAAGCTATATGTTCCTCCCATATATGGTGGTTTCCCAAGTTGTCCACCCAAGAAAGGTAGTTGTCCTAGTCTTCCATCGATGTACTATGACTAAATAGATGGACCTCCTATGAACAGATATTGACATGATGGTCCCCCCATATATGGTGGTTGAAGGGACGGTTGCATTGGAATCATGGGGTTTATGGATTGATAGGGAAAAGTTCCTTGCAGAGGAATTCCCACTGAATTGGGTTGACCCCAAAAAGGGTTAGAAACTATTGGAAATGGTTGTCTAGGATACAAGCCAATGGTATTAGGGATAAGGAATTGTAGGAGCATCCTTCCCCTGGGATTTTTGATGTTGTAACCATGTAGGTGTCCCCCTAGTAAAAGATTTCCTTGCAACTCAAGGTTGTTCTACAACTGAAGGTTCCCCTCCCATTGAAGATTGACCTCCAATTTAGGGTGTACTAATATGTGATGTATAATATGGAGGCTGAGTAGCTTGTACAATCATGGTTGTGTGAATGACTTGACTGTTGACCATCTGACTGGTGGAACGACCAAGTAAATCACTTTGGTTGTGCATGTGTGGAAATAGTGAAGCAGGAATATTACATGACCCATGTGTGAAAGGAGATGTATGCAAAAGTGGTTGAGTTGGGGTTACCTGGGTGAATGATGTTTTCGGTAACGAAGAATCACCAGTAGTAGAAACTAGAGGAGTTGTAGATAAAGATAAATTCCCAAGTCCTTCATGAAAACCGAAAGATAATGGGTTCACATCAAAAGATTGTGTAGTGGATGAACTGGGTGGTAAATTGTAAGAAGAATAGGAATCAAAATATATCGTGGAAGGTGGATCAGTGAGTGGTTGGTCAATTATATCAGTAAAAAGAGGATTTGTGTAATATGCAAGGCTTTCTACAAAGGTTGTGACCAGTTCTTCAATGTGTTGGCCACTTCTAGGAGATACACTCTCGGCCTCACAAGTTTGATCTCTGATCATTCCTTCATAAGAAACATTGTGTTGAGGTTCCTAAATGTTAGGATCCATACCTTGTATACAGAGAAATATTTGATCCTAAGGATGACTATGAAATTCAAAGAAACACGCTCCTAAGAAAACTAAAATCAATCAACCAAGCAACAACAGGTTCAAGGATCTTCTAAAGATGGGATTTCAAGCCTCTAGTGAAGAAATGAGAAGCAATTACCACAACCTCCATGTAACATCCCTTCTCGCTGCAAGAAACCCTTGCTTTTGCGGTGTTACCCTCCAAGGGTATTGAGAGTGTGATACGACATCTTCCCCAGGTAACATGGGAATCCTCCCATTGTCATCTCTGTAGATAACTAGGAAAGGCCACTAAGGTTATCAACTCACAGTAAGCCTTCGGGAGGGTACAATCGATAGTCGAGACTGAACGTATGGGTAGGATATCAAAGTCTTAAATTATCCCAAAGGAATGAGGAAAAGTGGACCAGTAGACTCTAGAGGACCCCAAATGGATTCATATTTCATGAAGCACCGAGACCAAACGAGTCAGTAACACTTCAGGAAGGACCCCCAGTATACGCTCTGTTAGCACTCTATAAATTCTGTCCAGTTGAATAGAAAAATGTGTAAATTCTAACCTTGTACAATATCTACTGCAAACTGATATTCAGAAAAGAACAGAAAAGATACAATGGCAAATACAAACATTACACAGAGATTTTTCACCTGGAAACCCAAACCGGGAAAACCAGCATATATTATA
>ML778882.1:1061495-1100117 GCA_009831015.1 Picea engelmannii
TGTGCTATAGCTCTTTGATATACGTGTGGGGTCCAACAGTAGTACTCGGCCCAATATCTCAGGGCACTAACTAAGGAGGATAGACCATACCCTTAGCCGTACTACCCGACTACCCAGGTACTAGAGAGTATCTTCCCGAGTGTCGTTCTCGGTGACACTATAGCAGTCCGGCGGCCGATAGGTTTATCTAAAGAGGGCTTCAGGAAATCTAGGTCGATCCGTACACAGTTGTTTTCTGATGCGCTACCACTCGAAGGGGTACCAATAGGGGTTACAAGGGTGGCCAACAGATGTGCGCTTAAGAACCACTTGTATTTCCTGCGTGTATGAATCCCTCAACCGCGGGTTTATGCGTGTAACAAAAGATCTCTGTGGCTTAAAGACGTTGGAATATGTCTCTACCCTGAAGAAAAAAAATACCCACAATTTCTGCCAAGGAAAGTGCTCTGATACCACTTGCAAGATACCAGATATATAAAATATGCAGAACATAAATAAAATGCTAGAAATGGCAGAATAACAGTAAAATATCCAGCATAATCTTCACAATACACAGAAATGATATAACAATAGCAATAGAAATAGCACTTTGATTCATAAAGTAATGTTCACAGGCCTCTTCAAGGGGGCAACCTCCAATCGAGCAGCGCTCTGTTACAATAATCTCCAAGCTAGGGTTCTCATACCCTTGACCCTTATTTATACTAAATATGTCTATTAAGAGAAGCATCTAGAGGAAGATCCTTTTAGAAGCGGAAGCTTCTATTAGGTCTTCTTACATCCGCCTTATTCTATTTTATTGAAAGGCCTTATTAATATTGACCTTTATTACATCCGAATATGTTGATCTACCTATGTGAAGGTTAGGACCTTAACAGTCCAATTATGTATGCAAGGAGATATTCAAATTGTTTCTCTTCTTAACTTTCAAATGAGATGAAAGACATCAATTTTTGACACAAAGAATCATGAGGAAAAAAATCAATCAAACAAAGCACACTCAAAAAGATGAGAAATGAAATTAAACACATGTGAGATAACTTGTTCAATCAAGGACTCAAATATGCAAAAGAGAAAGAATAGAAGCACTCATGAAAATCCTCAAAAGATGAGGAGTAAGAAACAATGTTCAAGGATGGGTTTTGGTAAACAAGAGAGTCATAATCCTTAGAAAGTGAGATGTTTCAATGAAGACAACAAGGCTCAAAACCAAGCAACCTTTTCAAACCCTATTTGATGAATACTCCTAAACAATAAAGCAATCTAGAAGATTTGTGAGACGAAGATCAAACAAATGAAAGGAAGGATGAACAAAAGGATATTGTTAACCCAAGGGGATCACAACTAGGATAAATTTGCAAACTCAAAGAAGGAAATTAAAATGAGTAATAAATTTCAAATTCTCAATCAAACAAAGTCAAAGAAAAACTAGGAGACTCTGGGCAAAAATCCTCTCGAAAGAAGATTGAGAAAAGCAGGGTAGAAACAGGAAAAAACACCCAAAAGAGGAGACTAGTGCCCTTGTTCTCAAAGAGACAGATCACTATGGAGCCCCCTAGGAGGGTTAAAGGGAGCACCAGTCAAACTAATTGTGCCCCATAGGAGGCTTAAGGGGAGCACCAGTCAGCTAATGGTGCCCAGGTGTGAACTATAGAGGAGTGTCAATTTCTGAAAAAGCTCAAAAATAGATTCCATGAGCTCAGAGTCAACAGAGACTTAGTCAATTTATTTGTAAAATATTCAATGAAGAATAGGTAATGGGAAATATATAATAATTAAGAATTAAACAAGAAATGTCTAATCATAAGCAAGGATTTGAGATGAAACAAAGGAAAAACTAGTCAAAGTCCTTCCCTAGTGGACTCACCATTTTTTTGTTGTGAGAAATATTACCCTGCAGATAGGATGATATCCCCTTTGGACCAAGACCCCTATATTTGGTCCAAAGATAGAAGTGAACAAGTGGTTACTACTTTCCCTATATATATAACGCAATCAAGCAAGCACAAGAGAAGAAGAATGTGGCATACCTTGTTGCGATGTTTGTCCCCGTTGCTCCAATCCATGGGCTTGATCTCCAACCTCTTCAATGCAATTGAAGTCTTGCAAATACTAGAAAAGGAAATATTCCTCCTACTCAAGATGATTATACAAACAAAATCTATCTAGGAAGACTGAAATGACAATAGACAAGAAAATGTAGAACACATGAACTTGAAGGGAATAGGCCAAGTTTATATTGATTGGAAATCCAAAAAGAGGAACTTAAAGAGAATGATTGATAATGTAGTAACTTCTTCAAGATCTCTTGATCTATACCTTGCATGAAAAACTTGAAATCAAAATAATGATGCTTCTCCCAAGATCAAAGGTTTGATATCTGAATTCTTCCCCCCTTCACCTTGGAAATACCTCCAATATATAGGCTTGAGAGGCAGAACCACCATGATCTAATGAAGGATATGGTTGAGGATATGGATCATAAATTTGGGATTAGATCCTAAGATGAATCCATATTATAGGAGTTGACCACAATAACCTCATCCAAGTCAGAACTGGCCCTTAGAAAAAGGTGGGATCTCCCATATTCTCCTCTAACAAGAGTGGTGCTCCTCCTAAGTGAGAGACAGAGTGCCATTGGCACCCCCTAAGCATGGCTAGAGGAGAATTGGTTCCCCCTCATCATGGGTAGGGGAGCGTCACCCTTCTAAAATGCTAAAAAATGGTCAATTTTTCCAAGAAAAAGGTGTGTTTCTATTGTCATATGATAGGGATTATTCTTCCAACATGACTTAGGGATTGTGACAACTATTTATATGGTGTAAATGGGATCTGACACTTATAAAAGTGAATGTGACACTTATAAAAGTGAATGTGACACTAGGTAAGGTGCATACAACACTTGCGACAATTCATGTGACACTTAACAAGGTGCATACGTCACTTTGTGACACTTGTCACTCTTAGGGTGTGACACTCAAGTGTAACACTACCTAGCGTGTATCTTCCAATATGGAAATCAATAACTATGGTGGTTTCTCCCTGTAAATCAATAAAAGTCCACAAAGTCACCTGAATTCTCTCTACAATCCAATTCTCAATCTCAATATCCGATAATGAGAGGAATTAGGGTTATCATCCCCTTTATACTTGATTCTCATTCTAATTTGTTGGCCCTCTACCAAGTTTTGGGGAAACTTTGGTCAGTTTTGGCCCACTTTTGTACTTCGACATGATGGTCGAAGAAGGATCGCCCAAGCGGAGCTGAGATCGCGGATCTCACTAATTTTGAGGGTTATGTGGACTCAGTAAAGGGTCCTCTAGGTTTTTTGTAACGGGTTTATGGGATGTCGTCCCATGTGGTTTTCCCATGTTTAGGCCTTATTGTAAGGGGTTGTAAAATATAAATAAAGAAGAATTTATTGTAGAAGTAGTGAAGTGAAAGTAGTTCAGGTTGCTTTGTGCAAAGGAATGTACAGGTGTTAAGTCTTTGTGCCTGATAGAGAGTTGTCTCTATGCATTGACCTAGTTTTGGAGGGAGGATCTGGTGCTTAGTGTGCAGATCTCCAGGCTTGTGCAAAGCTCGACTTTGTGGCTTAGTGCACATAAGTGACTGAATGTAAGATATTTGTGGATAATAAAGAGGTGAAGTGGTTTGTGGACGTAGCCCCACCCCGGGGTGAACCATGTATATCTGGTGTCTCATGGTTTGCTTTGTGCTATGTTATTTATGTTATGAATCTTCTTACTCCTTTGATTGTGATGTATAATAGATAAATTTGTTTGTTGCATAAGTGATTTACTTGTGTTAAGGGTAAATGAATGTTAGATTTAATTTATAATGCTAAGTGCTAAGTGTTAAGTGCTCAGGGTATATAATCATTTGTTGCTACTGCACCGATCTATCTTTGATTGTGTTCTGCAGTGTTAATAGGGTTAATAAACTAATGCATGTCACTTCCTAAGAATTAACAAAATATTCTACGAAGTACTCTTATCATTGATTCGTGTCCCAGCTTGGTTACAAACACCTACGTCCTATAACCCCCCCCTACTTCTACCTCGGGTGAAACTTCACCTGCTTTGCAGGTGTTGCCGAAAGGGCCGTGTTGAGTACTCAACACACCCTAAAAGTTTTGTGACCATTTCCTTTTGGGTACCACCCTTTAGTTTACTTTTGAACTATTTTCGCCTCGTCATAAAACTGATCCTTCGCTTGTCTTATATGTTTCACGTTTTAATTGATTAAAATTTCACTTGAACATACAGTGAAGAATCATCTTAACTCTAAAATACTTAATGACTACTCAAGGAATCGACAACCCATATTTTTCCCTGACTCACAAGATTAAGTAGTCGATTTTACTTTGACTCCCCAAACAATTTTTCATCAGATTACATACAACTAAGCCACGTCGTGACCAACCGGCCCGATAGTAGTAAAACCAAGGATACCTTTACAACAATAGAACAAAAGGGAAATTTTGTCCAGAGCGACACCCAGGAGGATGTAAGGCATAGGGTCACCCTTTATGTATTTCCTACACGTGAACTTCCTCCAGGCCACTATTGGCGCCTGGCACTGTGTTCCTTTCCTCCGCTGCATGCTACGCCTCGCGCAGCTGTACAATTGTATCCTGGGCCTCTCGGAGCTGTCTCTGAAGCCAAACTGTGTTTCTTGCGCGACCCTATGACGTCGGTGTCCCCTGGTATTTTTCCACCAACTGATGTCGTAGCTCTCTATTTTTTTGGTAGAGCTTGGCTATCGCAATTTTATCCCACTCTAACTATTGAACGAGACTCTCGACGTGAGGACCCGGTGCTTTTCCCCTTCCCTTTCGACTCCCGTCTCCTCTGTCGATAATCCCAACTGGCTCTGACAAGTGAGGAAGTTCCACAAACTCCTCAACAGTTGGGCATGTTCTCATCTCATCTGAAAGGCAGGTCTCCTCCCATTTGGCCATATCCTTTCTAGGCCTCCCTCTTCTCCGTGGTTTTGACTCCTGAGTAGGTGCGTTTATAAGCATACCTTCCTCAGACGCACCCTTTTCAGCTTCAATCTCCATTGAGGATGACGATACCATCTCTAAACCAAAACCTGCACCTCCTTTTGGGCCTTCAAAGACCTAGGAAGTTGACCAAAAAGAATCCCAGGCACACTGGGGCTCAGGCCTAGCACTACGACTACCTCGTGGACCCTGTCCCATGTTTATAGGAGGTCCCATTGCGCAGCAGTATAGTGACCCGCTCATCCACAGGTGATGGAGGATGTCTATACAGGACTTTACCAAGACAAATTCGCCATACCAGAACCCATGAGAATGTAATCTCAGCATGAGCATAAGTTTTCCCCAGAACTCTCTGAATTTATAGGAAAAAAAAATAGAGAAATGAAACAGAACGTGCCAATAAGAAAATTTCTCCCTGCGACATGGTGATTAAAAACTCGATGCCCCATAGTTGTTCGGCGGATGCAATCCAAAGCATGTAAATGCCACCAAACAAAGTTACAGGTAACATCCGGTACGATCCTCCCGACCTTGCTCCAGACCTCTATTATTCGACTAATGATGTTTTACACACTTAATGATACAAATTATGGAAGCATTTAATGGATTTCCTTTTATGGTGTTTGACCCTTTGGGAAGTATACATGTGCATGCTCACCTTCAACCTCTGTTTTGGGCACCAAAGGTCGAATAATTAATATGAATTTTTAAAAACATTCATAATGTTGTACTTGATTTTCCACCTCATGATGCGCTGACATAATTCCATTTAACCAAAGGAGCGGCGGCTTTGTCTAGGTCATCACAAATCATTCGAAGGAGTGATTGAGATCAGGTAAGTATTAAATGACTGAAACTAGAGGGCTACATAGGTATGTATTAGACTTTTTAGTTTATTTACGTCTTATCATGATTCACTCTAAAATCGCTAAAATGCATTGTCTTAAATTGCAGGAAAGAAATCTCCCTGATTACCGAACAAAGTTCATCCTATGAGTTTTCTGAAGGACTCGAAAAGAACAATGAAGCTGAAACATCGACAAAATAAAGGTATTTTGGGCTCTCGGAGTGCGGAGTCCCTGATTAGTTATTGACTCAAGACACCCACCGAACGAGACTTGTTGTGAGCTGAAAGATGCACGAAGATAGCTGATACAAATCTAAGACAAGTACAACCATTTGTGAAATACCTGATCAAAGCTCGAGCCATGCTACAACAGCCAAATGCCAGTTTGGAAAAGTATCGAACGCATGCAGTAGATATCATAGGAGTATGCAGCTTCAATGGAACATCACAGATCCTCCTCGGCTCAAACTTGTGAAGATCTTTTCATCAGTTGGTCTGAATATGAAAGAAGTCACCTTTTTGAAGAGACATCTCAGGTGGACTGTTAAAGAAAGTGTTGAATGACCACACCACGTAGAAAATGTTGTTTGTCTTGAACCATGTTTAGCCATTAATTTCGGTTGAATTTTATATTATAAATAGAGACATCGACTGGTTAGTCAGAGGTCAATGGTTGTTGTAAGAACTCTATTTTTTTTTGTTGTTGATAATTATTTTGAGACTACTGTGAATTGAGAAGTCCTTCTGGACCAAAGACAAGTTATTTTCATCAGATGTATCTGATTGGAGTTGGAGAAGAATTACTTCCTTTCCTATTCCATGAATGATGCAATAAATGAGTAAGAGAAATTAATTTAGTTTTCAAGTTATCTGGTGCAATGTTTTGATGTTCTTTGCTTTAATGATGAAGATAAATTGTTGCGTTGCTATGTGATGAAAGTTATGGTAGATGAATTATTTTTCTTACTGTGATCTTGATTACATATGTGTTTTCTTTATGTTAATTAGTTTTCTCAGACAATAATTGGATTCTCATTTGGTTAATGTATTAGTACTAGGCCCTGTGGCATAGAACCATTGTCTGCTTGTTTGAGCAGTGGGTTATCCCAAGCTCGACCTCTTCCCACCAGTTAAAACTTTTGTCCTATTATTTTTCAAGTTGGTTTATACGGGCTTGTATCTCTTACACCAGCCCCACCCAAGAGAAATACGGAAAAAGAATTGTCCTAACTTAAGGAAGAACCTTCACTAGGAAACATAAAGCCCATCGATAATTCAGCCAGATCGCAAGATCTAGAGAACCATTCCACTCCAAACGTTGCAGAGTCTAATTGGGCCTCGATGGCAGGTTTGGTTCCTGTTGTTGAGTCAGGGGATTTAGGTCCCATCAACAAGACGGTAGTCGGGGTTTTTTTGGTGCGTTGTTAATCGTTGAACCCTGGGTCTTCCCTTGTGCCAACAAATGGTTCCGTTATCAGGACCTGAAACTGTGATTGCTGGGAACTAAAGCAAATAAAAGAGAAGCTCTGTGCATAGATTTTTTGTTGAAGTGTGCAGTACTCTACTTGACTTGAGAATATTTGTGCCAAGAAAGTAAGTTGTTTTGAAGAAAAGAGGTAATATCCTAAAAGAGGTAAGCTTTGTGCTTTGGTAAGAGAAATATAAGTGAAAAAAAAATCGAAATCATGAACTTAAGTATGTTTAATAGATTTTGTCCTAGTATGAAGGCTAGGGCGCAGTTGAAAGAAAGAATTGATTTGAGTAAATTTAATGGAAATGAAGAAAGATATGTTATTCCTATGCATAGAAAGAGTTTTTGGACTAATAAGTGGATGTAGGAACCTAGAAAGAAATTTTGTAGATTGCAGGTCCAACACTATGATCCTAGGGGAGATGCGCAGTAAAGAAAAGGTTGGGGAACATTTAAAAGAAAAAGAGGATTGAATTTTTTTTATAATTGCATGAGGTAGGGACATCTTTCTAAGGAATTTCCTGAGGTAGGCCCTATTTTTCTTTAATGTAAGGTTGTTGCTCATGAGGTTGAGGATTATCCAAGGATTATTGCTAAAGTTGAAGGGATGAACATGAGACAAGAAAACTATGAATAAAATCAAGAGACTAAGGGCATGATAGAAAGTCATAAATATAAAGGGTCAGAGGAAGTTCAGAATACGTTATTACAGTTGAAAGAAACGATGGATGTTCATAAAGATGTCAGTTTACCAGAAATCCTGAAAGAAAAACAACGCATAAGTGTAAGAATAGAAGACTTTGACATAGACTATGTCTTGGATGAAGAAACACAAGTTAATATTATGATAGAAGAAACTTGGGAAATTTTCGGAAAGCCTATTGCGGTACCTTTGTTGGGAAGGATAGGCTTGTTTAAGGGAAAGATGATAACCTTATGTGGAAGAGTTACTATTGTACCGATTATTGTTCATGGAACATCGACTGAAGAATAATTTGAAGTCATTAGGTTTGTTGAGGACAGTGCCCCTTTCCCACTATTTCTAGGTAAGACTTGGATTGAGAAGGATCAGATCAGAAGGAAAGCAGAGGAAGAAGCTACAGAAAATAAAAAACAAGAATTAAGATATTTCATAGCTAGAAAAATAGACCGACTAATAGAAGAATGAGAGGATAAGTTGAAGCAACATAACAAAGTAACAACGCATGAGGGACAAAAAGAAAGAGAATTAGATATCAAGGTTGAAAAAATGGAAGAAGGATTGAAGAAACTATCTATTCAAGAAAGAAGTATGCCCACTCAGGAAGTGTTAAGAAAAGGGATATTAACTTTAGAATCCTTGAGGGCACATCAACAGTGAGAAGCCACTATGCTAGGGGAAGATAAGAATAAAAATGGAAAGAGGATTCCAGAAATAGTTAGAGAGACTCAGATAGCAGGAAAGAAGGCAAGGAAGCTCAATAAAAAGAAATCTAAGTTGGAAAAGCTACAAGAAGTTACAGAAACCAGATGGAAGACTTCATAGATTGAAACCTTGTAGGAGGTAGGCTCAAGAGATTTGAACCTCGTTGGAACAACGGGTTTGCGTAGAATTGGACTTCACCCTAGCGAATTTATATGACCGTTGGAGGCCACTCTCACTGAGGACGACATCAGTCTAGTCCGTGGAACTATGGAGGACGCCTCTGAAGACATGTTGCAGAGATATGGAGAAAATCATGAGGAGTCATATGGAAGGATTGAGAGGGAATTGAAGGAAGTGAATCAAGCTATTTTCTTAATCCGCGTAGTACCTACTGTGTCGTTTGCGCCTTCCTCATCACAGACTACATAATTGGGGGATGAACCAGCCCAATTAAAAAGGCTTTTGGATGCAATAGAAGCCCGGTACCAGAGAGCTCAGGAAGGGAAGGAGAAGGCTACAAAATCCTTTCAAAAGGAGAAAGAGGAAGTCCTAGCAAAATTACGAGTAGCGCAGGACAGTGTAGTTGCCTATGAAAGTGAGAAAGTAGAGCTTCAGGCGAAGGTCCAGGAGGAAAAAGCCCAGCTATAGAGGGAAAAAGAGAAGTTGCTTGCAAAACATGCCATGGTCAAAGAAGTGGTAAGTAAAGCATGTATTTATGTGCCAGGCTTGGCGCAGGAGGTGCAAGAGTCGATTAAGGCTCAAGTGGTGAAGCTCGCAGAGACCCTCCAATAGCTTCAGGCTAGGATAACATAATTGGAGTCCTGAACAATGTCGAGCATCCTGCAGGAGGTGTGTGACCAGAGGGAGGAGACTGCTAAAAACATAGTAGCCAGTATAAGATCCCTCACCTTGGAATGTAAATAGTTAAGTGATAGAAGTCCCCAGACATATGAACGACTTGCTAAGGATCCATATCTAAAGAATCTAGAAGTGCAGTTATAGGAGACGCAACAACAAGCATTTTTGTTGCAGGCACAGATGAAGCTACTCACCGTAGTGGAAAGGATGAAGAGATCCTAGGAGTAACGCATAGTACAACACTAGATCATTTCCCTCCAAGGTAAGGTAATGGAAGTAACGCAGAAGCTACAACCTATGCAGGATGAAGCTTGCAAGGTGTTCAAAGAGATTGATGGATATGGTTCACAACTTTATCAAGTGGTTGTAGCAGTAGAACAATGCCTAAAAGGGCATGTTACAAAGAGGACAATCCAAGAGCTTGTTGAGCAGGAGGCTCAGGCGAAGCAGCAATTCGAGGCAGTTCGAGTTAAGCTCGAGGCTTTTGAAGCAGCATTGTCCAGACCTGAGTGACTCGAGACGAGTCACAGGTGAGTGTTGGGGGCCTGTTGCCCCTTGACCAAGTTTTGGGGAAACATTGGTCAGTTTTGGCCCACTTTTGGACTTCTGCACGATTGTCGAAGAAGGAGCACCCAGGAGGAGCTGATATTGCAGATCTCACTGATTTTGAGGGTTATGTGGACCCAGTAAAGGGTCCTCTAGGGTTTTTTTAACCAGTTTATGGGATGTCAGCCCATGGGGTTTTTCCATGTTTAGGACTTATTGTAAGGGGTTGTGAAATATAAATAAAGAAGAATGTATTTTAGAAGTAGTGAAGTGAAAGTATTTTAATTTGCTTTGTGCAAAGGAATGTACAGGAATTAAGGCTTTGTGCTCAATAGAGAGTTGGCTCTGTTCATTGACCTAGTTTTGGAAGGAGGATCTAGTTCTTAGTGCGCAGATCTCCAGGCTTGCAAAGCTCAACTCTATGGCTTAGTGAATAGGAGTGACTGAATGTAATATATTTGTGGATAATAAAGAGGCGAAGAGGTTTGTGGACGTAGCCCCACCCTGGGGTGAACCACGTATATCTGGTGTCTCATGGTTTTCTTTGTGCTATGTTATTTCTGCTATGAATCTACTTAGTGCTTTGATTGTGATGTATAATAGATAGATTTGTTTGTTTCTTAAGTGCTTTACTTGTGCTAAGGGTAAATGAATATTAGATTTAACTTATAATGCTCAGTGCTAAGTGCTCAGGGTATATAATCATTTGTTGCTACTGTGTCGATCTATCTTTGATTGTGTTATGTGGTGTTAATAGGGTTAATAAACTAATGCATGTCACCTCCTAAGCGTTAACAAAATATTCTGCGAATTACTCTTATCACTGATTCGTGTCCCATCCTGGTTATAGACACATGCATCCTGTAACCCCCCTGCTTCTACCTTGGGTGAGACTTCGCCTTCTTTGCAGGTGTTGCTGAAAGGGCCGGTATTCGGGGTTTTGTTGGTGCATTGTTAAGCGTTGAACCCTAGGTATTCCCCTGTGCCAACATAATTCCTCATTCACTTTATTTAATTAAAGTGACTTTTCCTAATTTTTAACTTTAATTATCCTTTTAAGGCACTTAATCACCTTTTTCCACTTTATTACTTAATGTCACTTTCAAATTAGGATTTTCTATATTATGACACTAAATAATTCTTTTATTCCCTTTTTCTCTCGACTATAGCCTACTAGAATCAATATAGGCTGTTGACTGGCTCCTTCTAGAGTCGTCACTGGAAAAGGGAAATTATAGTCCTCCCCCCGAGATTTCTTGTCTTGAAGCAATTATAAGCTAGGGTGTTGTAAAATCTGTTCTCCCTCCCATGTAGCATCCTCAATTGGCATACCTCTCCCCCTGATCAAACACTACCTGATAATCTGAGTCCTCAATCTCTGCTTCCTGATCTCCAAAACCTCCTCGGGGTCCAACTCCAACCGAACTTCCTCATATAATGGGGCTTTTATCACCAAAAAATTTCTCACAAGAAATACATACAATGGTCAAAGAAAATATTAGCACAAATATATCATACTTCCATCATTTACAGGACCTACTTCATCAAGATGAAAAAAGTATGTAAAAAGAGCCTTGAATTCCTGTGAATGTCCACCAAAGTCAGCGCACGCACATCCACAAAGATAAGAAAAGCACCAAACATGCACTCTGCCTGGTCCACATGATTATAGATAATTCAACCCATGCTAACACGAAAATGGTGTACTTATGGATTTGGTCAAGCCTCAACCACTTTTAGACTGAATTGAATCAGAACAAGACCCCAAGAATGACCCAAAATTTCATCTTGGGATGACTAAAAGGATGGGATGTACCTCTAAAGGCCTCCCATTCACACTTGGAACATGTTCTGAAATATCTTGCTATGGTCCTATAAATACATTTCCTTTGTATGTTGAAAAGAAATAAGTTTATTGTATTGTTACTTTCCCCAATTGCTCTTGGAGAAACATTTGTTCTCTTCATAATAGTTTGAGGAAGCATTGCATAGAGAAGGATTTCCACCTCTTGGAAATCTTTGCCATACAATTCTTAACCATTGTCAATTCAAGATAGTAGAGTAAAATCTCTACTTTGAGGGATTCAATATCCCTCCCTAGAAGGAATAGGGGATTCATAAATCCCATATTTTTCCTCTTGGTGTTCTCAATTTCAAATACCATTCTCGATTGGGTAACCATTCTTTGTGTCAAGTTTCATGCATCCTTTGCATTGCGCCTCTTTTTCCACCTAAATGAGAAAAATAGAGGTGCTTACAAGATTAGTTGGGTTAGATAAGCAAGACAACAGTAAAGGAAAGGGTTAGAAGAATAAATATAAAAGACTAAGCTAAGAATTAAACTAGGAAAGGAAAAACAATTAAACTATTGTGCACAAGGACATAAGAACAAGAAACAAACAAGACTCATGTCACCAATGGAAAGGATTATATTAGTGAAAAGAAAACACCAAAGAGAAAGGAGACTTTGGGTCCCTTCTTCCTCCAAGGGAGGGCTCTTGGACCCCCAAGATTGAGCTCTTATTACAACTTGAAAACTTGAAAGAAATGGTGAAAGAATCCCAAGCTAACCCACTCAAAAGGTGATGTGGATTGCCCAAATAGAATGGTGCTAGTATGATCTTGATGAGAAGAGAGGTTTCCCCAAGAGAATAGCAGTAGCATAACCTTGCAAATGAATTCCTTGAAGATGTAGTGCACCCATGGCCTTGTTTTATAGCACCACTTTGAAGTATTGTGCAACTAGCTTTTAGTGTGACAAGGGGTTGTTTAGGGCACCTTTAGGTCTTTGACCAACCACCCAGTCGGATCCAGCCAAGATTTGGATGTCAAATCAACTTGGAATTTGAACCAGAAGTGGGTAGGAGGCTGACCAACGTCATAAATGCATTGTTCTCAAGTGTGCACAGCTTTTAGTGTCCACAGTCGCGCATCGTGTGCATGTGCGCTTTTCCTGCGTTTCTTGATGGTGCATGTGTGTGCGCGCCCTATGTAGTCATAATGCATCTTGATTTTATAACTGGTTGGATAGTTTTGGACCTTTTGGAAATGTTTTTTTGGTAATTTTGGTTCATCATTGAACTTATAGTTGTTTGAAGATGCTGGATTCTTGTAATCATTTGTGGATGAAATTTCAGTGATAACAGATGCCCCCTGATGGATGAGGTTAGGAGCATACAGATAGATGAAATTCATCAATGTTTCTTCTACTAAGAGTATCGTTGTAAGAAAGAGAAATAGTGAGAGTATCAAGAGTGACCCATTGGAGGGAGAAGGGAACCTATAGGACCCAACCTTTCACAAGGTGTGGAAAATAAATTGTGTAAAAATGAGGCAGGCATGCCCCATGCTCGTGTCATGTAACTCAAAAAAGGGTGTTGTACGGTAACCGAAACTATGTGTTGATGTAGACAATTGTAGCGCCCTCGGGGGTGGTTTTGATAAAGGTAGAGGACAATTCTAATGAGGAACAATACTTTGAACAGTAGGCAATGATACATGTAAGAAGTATCACGGATTTTGTGGGCATTGATATCCCAACAAAGTTCAGAGGTCTTCGGAAAATATAAAAAACAAATGAAATAGTTGCAAAGTAAGACCCACCGTAACATGAGAAAGTGTTGAAGTTGAATGTTATGGGGGTCAAAGATAGTAGAGAGCAATGATGGTTCTCCCTGTGCCATCCGAGACTCCTCATTGTAAAGGTAATGAGAGTTAAGATATTGTCCCCCTTCTGGAAACTGTGTTGATGTCGATAAAAAGGGAGACACGACTCCAAGAAGCAAAGGGCTTCGTGAAATCCACTAAGTGAGGTCAAAATCAGGAACTGATGAGAAACATGGACGAAGTCAAGGAGTAGTGAGACGCAAGACTACCTTTGGTTGGGGAGCGGTGTAAAGTGGCAGCAACCGTGAAACTGAATCTAGTGTTAGGGGGACATCTAGATGAAGGTAAATTTTTCCAGAGGCGTGACAAAATGGACAAACACAAAGATCAAAAAGGTTTATGGACTTGTAAGATACTCAAGGTTTATGGATAATGTCAGCAAGGGTAGGAGTTTTTAAAAAAATGCCCCAACCAAGGGTGACATGGGTTTCTTTTCCAGGAAAAGAAGGTCGCCAAGGGTGACGACAAAAAGCTATGTAAATGCTGGAAAGAAAGGATGTTTTCAATTAAATGAATAAAGAATAATTTGGGATGAGTGTACAAATCCATAAACGGCTGCCCCAGTGCAAGATGGGTGGGCCGATTAGGACGCAATTTGCGTGGAGAACTGGTGGAGGTTGGGGGCCCCATGGGTGGGTTTCTGTATGAGGTAAATGGAAAGGAGGGAAATTTGCAGATGGGCAAACTGATTATGGATGAAATGGATGGTTAATGATACTGTGGAGGCATAGTCCTAGAAGAGATAACCTGGGAGTCCATTGGGAAAGCTAGCAAAATGAGGAGAATGAGTATGTGGTTGATTCTTGGAAATGCGTAAGGCGATCAAGACTCCCATCCCTAGGGGGTGAAAGCAGCATGAGTGTCAAAGTGCCAAGGGGGACTATGAACGGGAAAACTCATGTGGGGGACAGTCCTACCGGGTGACAGTACCAAAATGCAGCAGAGGTGACAACTCTACAGAGCCGGATATGAGGATCCTACAAGCAAATTTCAGAGGCTGTGACTGGAGATGCAACTGAGATTCAGAGGGAATGATTACATGCCAGTGTCAATCATATACCTGAAGGGGATGCGCTGGTGTGTGATGACCTAGTACCTGCACACATGAAAAACCAAATACCCGACGTGAACAATATCTGAAAATAAAGGACCTATAACAGTTATTTAATAATTTTGAACATGGGCAGGCGTACCTGAGTGTGTCATGGAAAGATGCTCCGTCGAGGAAAAGAGAAAATGATAACCTCATGAAAATGTCTGTGTAAGTGGCCAAAGATGGTTCGAAAAACAGATCTTATGGGCTCTGATACCAAAAAATGAAAGTGGGGAAAAGGGCTTAGATATGGACGGTGGGTCTATAATGTCATCCTAGTTTCACTGACAGTATGGATGATCGGGCAGTAATTTGGTGGGAATGCATGGACCTCCCCTTTGCTCAACGACTGATGAATAAACATAATGAATTACATTCATGGGAGCATTGGTATGGAGTGTCGGAGGAATATCAGGAGGATATGTGTGGCGTTTTGTGGCTAATGTGTGGCAGGCATATGGGATATATGGGAAATGATGAGTGTAATGCCCATATTCTTCACATATGGCACATGTAAAATTGGTTTGTATATGTTGTTTGCATGTGGTTGATGACATTGTAGTAGCGTGGGATGTCCTTGGTGGAGTGGTAAGAAAAAGGTGTTCTTGAGTAAGATGGATAAAACTGCATAGCTTGGGAAGAGAACGACATTTGTGAGTGGGGTTTCCTTTTCTTTCACATAAGGTGCAAGGGAGTTGAAATCGGGGAGGTAGTGGAGAAATGGGCTCTTTCTTCTTCCGTTTTCCCCCAGCTTCAATGATGGTGCTATTGATTGGGGTTGAGGGTGGTGTGGTAGGAACAAGTATTGGAATCTGCACTAGGATTTCCTCTGACTGAGGAGGGAGGGATGGTTGAGGAACCATATTGGGTGGATGTATATACCATACAAGGATTTTCCCCTGGAGGGGGGGGAGATCTGTGATAAGTGGTACGGTGGCACTCTCAGGGAACTCCTAAGGTAGTATTTCTTCCACTAGTGGAACTTTGATATGGGGAGGACTTAGTGATAGGAGTCTTGTCTCCAATGTCTATTCCTTTAGAGGAAACTACACACACTTCTGCTGAAAAAGATGGGTTTAGGAACGGTGGTGCTCCCTGATAAGTGCCCAACATGGATGGGTCATGGAATAATCCAGGGCCAATGTTGAAAACTGGAAAATCATTTGAGCTAACATGAACAAGGGGGAGGATGTTATCGATGTTGGCGGAATGGTTAGGCTCGTAATGTGTAAGTTGGTCGATGGTGATGATCTTCCCATTATGGGGGAAAATCATCATACGAAATACAGAAGAGGTGACCTCCTTCATAGAATACATGTAGTTGCGTTCTAACAAGATATTGTAATCAAGATGGGCATTGATAGATTCAATGTCAATGAGGATGGTTTTTCCCCCAAGTTCTATGGGGACATTTTGACAAAGCTCTGTAGAAGATGTTAGTCGACCATCATAAGCTCGAAGGGTGATGGTAGAGGGTACTAGCTCAGGGGAGCCAATTTTGTGCCATACGTGTTTAGACATGATGCAGGTGAATGCACCTTCATCGATGATACACCGATAAACTGTGGTGTTCCAGATCTTAACTAGTATTTGGAAAGCTACTTGGGTGGGAAGACATGGTTATTCGTTATCTGAATCAAATGTGATCAGCTGCGTGTCAGTTGTGTTGACTACCCCCAAGGCAGAAAACAAGGATTTTCGTTGTGATGGACAGGTTTGGAGGACCTCCAACATAAACATGGTTGCAGGAGACTGGGCTAAGTCATCAACCAGACTATAATTATGAGCAGCCCTAGCATGAATGTTATGCACATTCCGTCGTAAAGGCATATGTGGTATGCAAGGAATGGGTTCTGCGTGAGGATGTGGAATCATCGATGGTTGTCCTGTAGTAGTTGGAAGTGTTTATGAGGTGGTTGGGGTAGAGTCGGGAGGCATACCATATTGACAGTTGCGGGTTTGTAGAAGAATTTCTTCACTGGTGAAGAGGACACTGCGATCAACCGAATTCTCGAGTTGAGTGGCACCCGGGGTTGGATATTGCCCCATTTGTGGTGGGGTAGGGTTGATCACTTGTTGGGTCTTCATCACACCTTGGTATGGAATGGGATTTTGAAAAATAGTTGGATGTAGTGGTTTCAAATACTGTTGTGGGGCCTGCTGAGGGGCAGATGGTGTCAGAGGGCCCTGTGAGTTCATGGATGCCCTCATCTGTTGGAGATCAGGAATTTGGGGGCAAAGATGAGTATAATGTCCATACTCATTACATATAGCACAGGGGAAGTTAGTTCAAATATTGTTGTTATTCCCTTGCCGTGGTATATTTTTATTGGTGCCCCCTTGGGGGTCTTGGTATTGGTTGCCCCCAATGGGATGGTTGTGGGGGTCATTCCCGCCTGACCCTAGATTGTCATTGTTTCAGTTTCTTCCTTTTTGCTTATGAGTCGGATTGGCCATATTCAACTGTTCAAATGTATGAACCTGTTGAATGGGAAATGGATGAACAAAGTTGACGTCGACATGTGGTTGTCCCGGTGGAGGATTAACCGGCTGGGGAGGATTAGGAAGTGGAAAATATGGATTGTTATGTGGATAGGATCCATATGGCGTATAGGAAGTAGAGGTACTTCCACTACTGCTAGGGTTATATCCAGGGGTTGGGGGTGGACCCGTACTGGATTGAGAGACCGGATACGACATGGGTACCAATGGGGGTGCCCCCAATGACTGAGGGGGAACAATAGGGTATGATTGTTGATAAAGAGGAGTGGGGTAGTAAGGATTTCCTCCATATGCTGGTGGATATGGAGGTGTACCATACATAGTGGGTTGTGGGGAGTATGGATTGTGGTGTGTTGTGGTACCAATCAATCCATCCGCTGAGTGAGACATCCCAGGTTTTTCTTGGCCAAATGGCATGGGTCTTAGGGTGTTTGGGAGTACCGTGTATAGGTATCCGGACTGGGCGTAGATGAGTTCAAACTATTGTTTATTGCTAATGGCTTCTTCGGGGGAAGATGGTGGACACATCTTTGGAAAGGAGGGAAACAAGTTATTTAAGGAACCAATTGAGACATTGTTGGGGGTAGTGTCAGCTTTGTAGAGGCTACGTCATCGATGCCATTCGTGGATGTGGTCGGCAATATGTGTAGAGGCAGTTTTTTTGAAATCTGAGAGTAGTTCAAGGTCATTGTCATGATGAACGGGTAATTGGAAGAAGGTCAAAAATGCTTTGTCCAAGGATTCAAAAGTCGTGTGGGACCCAGATTTTTCTTTGACATACCATTTGGAAGATGGGCTAGTGAGTGTACATTGAAATAACCTCAATCAGATGGAATCATCCATGATGTTGTTCGAAGAACACCATAGGTGAAATGTCATGATATGGTTGGCAGGATCATCTCCTGCTTTTCCTTCAAACTTGGGGATGTCTGAAGGGAGTTTGGTATGCATTGCAGGCCATGTGGGGTTGTGAAATATGGGATCATTGGTGAGTTTAGTCAGATCCGGTATGTTGAGGGAAGCTAAATATGGCATATGGGGTGGTGGCAGAGGATTAATTCTGGCCATAGTGTGATTGGTCTGAGTACCTAACCCTTGGAGGGGGCTAGGTGGGTTTGTACTTCCTCCTTGAGAAGAAGTTGGCATCCCACTTCCATGTAAAGGAGAGTGAGTGGATGGTTGACCTTGGGAATTGGACCCAAGTAAGGTGGAACCAAGCAAAGTTGATCCCAAGATAGTGGCACTCCCAGGAGTGTGAGAAGGTGGAGTCGGTGAGTTGGAAAGACTAAGAACTCCCCCTATAATAGGAGGGAGATTTAGCAAGCATCTGGAATGATGGGGGTTCTGTGGGTCCCCTATGTTGTCCGACTATCTGAGTGAATGTGTGCGAATGGTGCTGAGAGAAATAAAATAAAAAAGAGCCTTTGCTGCAATTTTTGAACCTTACACAATATATATCCAAATCAAATATAATCATAAGGGTATAATACATAAAGTTTTTTGATAAAGAAGCATATATGTGTATAGGTGGATTTTTCCCGTGTGGGGGAACAAAGAAAAAAAATGCTTGTGTCCTAAAAGACGTAACGTCCTTCCTCTCAAAATAGCACTGGACCTTCCAATAACACTCGACAGTGGGGTCTGAAGCCACCGGAAGAGAAACTAGTGAAGGATGAAGCAATCAGTTATAATGAAGGGTAGAGGGGGCGTATCCTGAAAGAACTGATGATATTTCCCAATAGCCACACAAAATCTGATCAAGGTATAATTACAGCCCACAATTTCCACCTAGGTAGATGTCCTAAAATTTGGTCACTAGGTACCTCGGTCAAAGTGCGACATTTAGATTTTCGGCCTCAGAAATGGGTCATGGGATGGATCCCGTCCAAGAGGTGGTTGCCTCAAGGGGGGATGCACAGAACAACCGGACCTCGGCCTTCAACGCTTCGCGGGAATCTCCCTGCCTTATGGTGTTAGGAACATTTGACTTGGAGGATTTAAAGTTCCCTATTTGACAAGTTCTATTGTTTTGAAAATGTGAGAACCAAATAACAGGGAGTTATTTGGATGCCTATCCCCGAAATCCTATTTATACTAAAATATTTCTTTTGGCACCTCCTGTGGAGGAAAACTTAGTGAGTTTTTAGAAAAAAATTAGATGTGGTTGTTTGAGAGATCGGGGGTGTGAGCCAATCTCGTTGAAATTAAGTGGGAGTGGATAGTTTTGTCAAGAAAAGGGTGGGGTGTTTCAGAATCCCTTTGGAGGAAACTTACTTCAACCTCCATGTTTCGAGATGAAGACTATGTGAGTGAGAAGTGACTTTTGTGTGTGAATGAGTGAAAGTGTGCTAATTTTTAATAAATTAGGTGTCACCTTGCTGCATGTGGACTTCACTTGGTCCTTACAAGTCTTGATTACCTAAGTTACTATGTGTCATTGGTACAACCTTGCGGAATTTAAAAGTCCCTAGGAAGCTAGCATGTGGACATGTGGGTCCTTTACTATTCCTTTAACTCCCTAAGGTGATTTAATCTAAGAAAGCTTTGAAACTATCCTGGATTGTGATCATGTGGGCATGTATCGGCATGTATGGGCCCGTTACAAAACCTTTAAACTTCCCTAGTGATTTAATCTAAGAATGTAAATTTCAACACTATCCTATCTTTGTATCATGTGGGCATGTATGGGCCCGTTATAATATTGATATGTGTTTGAAAAATAAACTAAGAGAAGTCCCGAGGGGGATATTATCCTCTCCTGAAGATTTTATCTTTTTAAGGGAGATGAAATTGTCTTTCAACCTCTTTATGATTCTCAAGATCACTTTGGAGCATGAGAGAAGAGCATACTCAAGGCTTGATATCCAATTTCTGGTCCCAATGCAAGTTTTATATGTGATTACAAATGATTCCAACTTATACTCTTAGTCAAAGCAATCCATCCATGTGGAAAAGTGAAAGAAAAAGAGGAAATAATGATTTTAAACCCCCTAAGTGCCTATGTTTTGACTAATCCCTTTATATGGAGAGGGAACTAAGTGTGGTGTTGGTTACAATGTGCATGAAATCAATTTTAAGAAGGCTAGGGGCCTTCCACAAATCACAAAAAAGATTACAATGTGTATTTTTCTACACAGGTGTGCGGGTCTCAGACTAGACAGAGGTGCTTTGAGCGCCAATGCATGACCTAGAAGAGGTTGATGGGCGCAGGTGCGCAGACGGCACTGAGTAATACAGTGATTTTGGCGCACGTGCGCATGATGCATGACTGTGGGCCGATAAACCCACGCACATCTGTCACACGGCCGTGAATAAAATTTCGGATGAAATTCCTTCAACTCAGCTTTGAATTTGGCTTCCTGTAGGTCGGCTTGGGCTGGTTATGGTACCTGCAGGTTAAATAAACAAAAATAAGAGCTAAAATAACTCAAATGGGGTAGGAAATTGATACCTTTCCCCAGTGGAGTCACCAATTTGTTGCACCTCTTTTGTCACCTAAATGAGCAAAACAGAGGTGCTTACAAGCTTAGTTGTGTTAGCTAAGCAAGACAGCAGTAAAGGAAAGGGTTATAAGAATAAACATAAAATACTAAGCTAAGAATTAAACTAGGAAAGTAAAAACAATTAAACTATTGTGCACAAGGACATAAGAACAAGAAACAAAAAAGACTCATGTCACCAATGGAAAGGATTATACTAGTGAAAAGAAAACACCAAAGAGAAAGGGAACTTTGGGTTCCTTCTTCCTCCAAGGGAGGGCTCTTGGACCCCCAATATTGAGCTCTTATTACAACTTGAAAACTTGAAAGAAATGGTGAAAGAATCCCAAGCTAACCCACTCAAAAGGTGATGTGGATTGCCCAAATAGAATGGTGCTAGTAATGAATTCCTTGAATATGTAGTGCACCCATGGCCTTGTTTTATAGCACCACTTTGAGGTATTGTGCAACCAGCTTTTAGTGTGAAAAGGGGTTGTTTAGGGCACCTTTAGGTCTTTGACCAACCACCCAGTCGGATCCAGCCAAGATTTGGATGTCAAATCGACTTGGAAGCTGAACTAGAAGTGGGTGGGAGGCCAACCAACATCATAAATGTGTCGTTCTCAGGTGTGTGCGGATTTTAGCATTCACATTCACACATGTGCGCTTTTCCTGTGTTTCTTGATGGCACATGTGCATGCGCACCCTGTGTAGTCATAGTGCATCTTTATTTTATAACTGGTTGGATAGTTCTGGACCTTTTGGAAATACTTTTTTGGTAATTTTGGTCCATGGGTGAACTAATAGTTGTTTGAAGATGCTGGATTCATGTAACCATTTGCCGATGAAATTTCAGTGATAACACTTTGTTTATATTTTCTTAGTTTAGTATTCTTTGTTTGTCATTCCTTTCTTGTTATATTTTTTTGTCTTGCTTGTGGGTTCACTAACCTACTTATCATTGCTCTATATTGCTTTGTTGGCCTATCAAGGCAACCAAAGGGATCTCTTTTTGCTCACTCTAGTGACAAAAAACCCAAAACATATTAGCTACCATACCGAGGGTTGGAATCCAAATTCCTCCTCAATTATGCTATTAGAGTTGTTATTATCACTCTCTTTTGTATGCAAGTGTCAAAATCGGCCTACTCCAGTCCTTAAAATTTGCAATCAACCTACTAGTTGGGAGAATTAAGTTCAGATTTTCATTCCTACCATGGACATGCATATGTGTGGGTATCGAAGAAATGTATGCATGGAACTGGGAGGATTTTTTTCTAGAAAACCCACGCAAATTGTGCGACTGTTGGGCCCAAACCTACATGGTTGTAAGACCCAAACCCGTGCGGATCCATGTGATTGTGAAAAAAAAAAATTATGTTTCTTGCACTTTGTAAAAGCCACAAAGAGTAGGTTTTGGGTTCTTTCTTGCATAGGTACTTAGCCACACATAAACATCTAAGGGGATAAAAATAACCATAGCATGCTTCCCTTTCTTTCTTGCCACATGGATGGCTTTGGAAAGAATTTGAATTTCGAAGATAAAGCTTTAATTTTATAAATCACCACATTAAATCGGGACTAGGAGACTATTTTTACAATATTGGAGCATGCTCTTTCCTCACACCTTTATGTAATCTTAGAAATAAAAAAAGAGAGATTTCTTAAGAAACCTTCATCTCCCTTTAAAAAATCAACCATTTTAGGAGAGGCCAATACTTCTTATTTTGCTCGTTTTTTGAAACTAAATCAATCATTTTAGGAGAGGTGAATACCTCTTAGTTTGCGTTGTTGAAACATAATCTAAATGGTTTGTAAGGGCCCATACATGCCCACATGTGCACAAACTTAGGACAGTTTCAAATTTTTAGAGCAAACAACCTAGGAAGTTTACAGGATTTTAAGGGCCCATACATGCCCACATATCTACAATCTAGGGATAGTTTCAAAATATTTCTCAGATTAGATAACATTATAGAGAGATTAAAATCTCAAAATTAAGGATCCACATGTCCACTATGCTAGTTACTTATGGATTTTTCAATTTTTCAAGGATTGTTTGTGAAACTTAGTAAGTTAGGGATAATCAAGATTTTTAAATGACCAAGTGATGTCCACATGTTAAAAGTTTGATCACTAACTTATTGAAAATCATTATACACTTCCACTTCTTTCACACAACATCACCACACACTCAAAAGGTTTTTATTTTATACTTTAAATCATAGTATGCTCTTCTTCCCACACCCATCAGTGATATGGGAGGATCATAAGGGTTTCATTTTTTTAGTGAAAGTCTTTTTCTCACACCATTGTTAATAAATGAGGTTGGCCCATGACCCCAACCTCACTACCCACTTTGACATCCTAAAATAAACTATTAAACAACACATAGTTAACCTCCACAGGGGGACCACAAAAGAAAATTGTAGTCTACGTTACGATTTTTGGGATAGGCATCCAAATAACTCCCCACTATCATTTCTCATTGAAACTTAGAAATTGAAAAATAGGATTCCAAAACCCTCTAAATCAAGAATTCTGACACCTTAAGGCAGGGAGATACTTTTAAGGGTTGAAGGCCGAGGTCTGATTGTTCTGTGCATGCCTTCTTGGGTCACCCAACCCTTGGAAAGCATCCAATCCATGACCCATTTCTTAGGAAAAAAATCTAAATGTCATGCTTGATCGAGGTGAGTGAGTGGCCAAATATAGGTTTTTATCTACCTAGGTGGTGTTTGTGGGTTGCAATAACACCTTAATCATATTTTGAATGGTTTTTGGAAAATATCACCAGTATTTTTAGGATATGCCCCCTTCACCCCTCATTATAACTGATTTTTCATACCTTCACTAGCTCCTCTTCTAGTGGATTCATGCCCCATTGTTAAGTGCTTTTATAAGGCCCAGTGCTTTTTGAGAGGAAGGACAACAAGTCTCTTAGGACACATGTTTTTTGTTTCATTTTATTCCCCACACGAATAATCCCTAAACCATATTACATTGTTACTTGTTTATGTATGAATACCATTGATTGATTACATATATCTTTCATAACATTGTTGAGATAGTCCATATTTTCAAAATCACTTGTTCATTTATTTTTGGCATGTTTATAGGAAGAGTGTGCTTGTAATTCATGGAAACAACAACAGTGACGATGGAAAATAGGAAAGAAATGATGATAGCACCAGAAGAAGTCCTCGTCTATGAAGACAAAGCTCAGGAGGAAAAGCGAAGACGAGACCTTTCAATCGGTTTCACAGGAGAAGGTTTGAAGGATAAAACCTTTGAATACTTAGAAAATATTCTAAGTCAGAATAAATTGTAATCTCAAGAGGAGGAGAGATAGTGATCATCAGATCGAGCACTGTGAAGAATCTATATCATTGGATCAGAGTCCGGACGGGAGGAAAGAGCACGCAAAGGAGGAGAACAGATCTCAGGCGTTATATCTAAGCATGTGGACCAATTGTCATTGGATCCAGAGGTAAGTGCATGGGATTTAATTCTTTTAGAGTGGATAGGAGAAGCGAAAAATCATGAAGTCTAAAATCGTGAGGCAATCCTAGTCATTGGTGTTGGGAAGGACATGTGGCAATAGATAAGCAGATTCGTAGAATCACGAATTAGAATAACTGCATCGGTCATCCTGCATACATCGCAAAGCATGAAGTCACGAAGTAATTATGGGTCTTTGGATCACGGAGGTTCATGGACCATTGATATGACACGGCAAAGTTCAGAGTTCGAGAGTTCGGACTTCGAATAAAGGAGGAGAGCTAACTCGTGAAACTTGAAGTCACGAAGTGCCTTTTTTATTAGCGTGTGGTCACAGCTAGTGGTCACATCAGTGGAGAATAGGGGAAGGAGCTAGCGTATCTAGTCTCTACCTTGAAGTTTTGGGAGTTGGAAGAATTGAGGTGACTCACAGCAGAATATCTGAAACACAAAGTCGTGAAGCACCCTTTTGATTGGCGTATGGTCACAACAAGTGGTCATGTGAAGAGAAACATTGCGCCCATCGACACTATATTTTACACATTGAAAATTAAAAAATCCTCCAGCCGAACATCTGATGTGAGAAGTCATGAAGCACCTTTTTGATAGGCGTGTGGTCACGTGGGGGGAATCTTGCACCTAGTTCTAGTTCGCGCGGGTGAAGTTCACAAGGAGCTTCTTCGCAAGGAGCTCCTATAACTATCAGAGAAGACCTCCTGTAACTATCAGAGAAGAATAATTGTAACTGTAATAGAGAGAATAAGCTCAACTATAACAGAGAAGATGAAGGATCGCACTGCTAGAGAAGACAAAGAATCTCAGGATAACGGCCACTGATGACAAACAAACTCGAGATAACTGCCAAAAAATACAAAGAGTTGTGGGAATTATCTGGTAGAGGAATTGGCATGAAAAAAATACGCAGAAAAGAAAAGAGAGGGGGATTTTCATAGTTATGCATGCGGGTAGAAGGTGGTTGAGAGAAGGATCTGAAGGGTACATAAGAGGCGCAACGCATAGAATGCATATGGAGAACAGAGCAGCATAAAATGTAGAATAAAATATGAATAGAAATGCAGTGGTGCGCAGGAGGAGAAAGAGCGCAGCATAGAAGCAGAAATATGCAGAAGTCACAAAGCATATAAGTTTAATAAGGTAGAGGAGACATCGAGTTGTAATAGATCAGATCAGAAACAGATCAAGTAAGTAAGTTTTATAATCAGGGTGGTAGGGTGGTGCTAGGGAGGACTGTGGTCCTCTGTTATTCAAGTTGGTGCTTGAATACTAGGAGTTGGTGCTTCTATCTAGTTGGTTCTAGAGAAACCTGGGAGTTTGTTCTTCCATCTAGTTGGTGCTAGAGAAATCTGAGAGTTGGTGATCTCTACAAGTTGTAGCTTTCTATTAGAGGTTGTAGCCTCATATTTGAGTTGGTGCTCAAATAATGTGGTGTACATGAAAGTTGGATCTTGATTGACATCCTAAGAAGAAGAGGTTTTCTCCTTTTATGGGTTTCCTCATGGAAATCAGTCTCTCTGTGTATTATGTTTGATTGATTAAATATTGTATATATAAGCATGTTAAGTTTGTTGGACAACTGAGAGGGGGGGGGGGTGAATCAGTTGTTATTGAGCTTAAACAATTGTGATTATTTTAAACTCTTTACACAGCTTTTAATGACAATCACAATAATGCAGGGAAGTTAGCAATAGAACATTCAGCATCAGCCACATATGAGATACACAGAGACAGATATTTCCTGAGGAAACCCATACAGGGTAAAAACCCCTTCTTCTTGATATGATAAGTAATATTTACATTCTTTACATTATCATACATATGATAACCAACTCATAATGAGACTATAACCTCTGTTTTGCAAGTTGCTACTTTCTTAGAGCACCAACTCTCTGGCTTCTCTAGCACCAACTAGAAGGAAGCACCAATTCCCTGGTTTCTCTAGCACCAACTAGAAGGAAGCACCAACTCCTTGGTTTCTCTAGCACCAACTAGAAGGAAGCACCAACTCCCCGTTTTCTCTAGCACCAACTAGAAGGAAGCACCAACTCCCCAGTTTCTCTAGCACCAACTAGAAGGAAGCCACAACTCCCTGTGTTCAAGCACCCACTTGAACCTATGAGGACAACAGTCCTCCCTAGCACCTCCCTACCACCCTGAAATATAAATTTTTGCTAATGAAACTTATCACAGTGATACAATATTTATCATTGGCTTACCAGACTTGTCACTGTTCTACTATGCTACTCTGCTCTCCTGTATTAGTGTCTCTCTGTCTGCATCTTCTTGGGATTTATGATCTTCTGTTTTTCTCTACAAGAGCCCCTTAGCCTTCCTTTAGTGTCTTACTATCTTTCTCCACACAATCCTTGTGCTTTCTGTGCGTTTTCCTTTTATGCTCTATGCGCCATGTCCATTCAATGCTCCATTCCTCTTCTCTATATTTCAGTTGTTGCTCATTCCTCCTTCTACACTCCTAAATCCCTCTCAACAACAACAACTCCCATCTCTTCTCTGTTATGCATACTTATAGTCTCTGTGCACCTTGTGCATGTTGTCCCACCATGCTTCTTCATGCTCTCTCATGTTGAGTACTCTACTTGTTCATCATGGAAAATCTTCAGCTTCTCTAGTAGTTAGATCCATTTGTCAATTGCCCCTACGAACAGTCTTCATTCCACTAACAGATTCCTAGAGACTCTTCAGCTCCTCTGATAATCACACAGAAGTCTATTTGAGTCCTCTGGCAGAGACCATCAGCGGTTTCTAGTAGTTACACTGTCAACCTCCAAAGACTGCTTCAGCAACTGAATCACCACTGATCGATTAATTGTGAAGAGAAACAGTATCCCTTCGATCATACTTAAATTCACCTGCACCGTTGGATGGAGTTCGTAGGGTCTTGCGTTTAACTCATATGCCCACTGGCTATGACCGAACACTAAATAGAATTTTAATTTCATGATCTCGCATCTCGGCATTCCTGTGATAGAAGATCTCGACACTCCAATTCGCGATCATCGAGACTTCGAGATGGATATTAGCATCTCTAGCTTCTTCCCCTCACATGACCACCAAGTGTGACCACAGGCTACGCCAAAAGGCGCTTCATATTTTGTGAACTTATAAACTTCATCGAGCCTGATCAATGGTCGAGATCTCTGATGATCTGACAGTCCAGATCTCATCGCGATCTCGCATATCGTGATTCATGTGATGAAGAGTCTTGATGCTCCAAGTTGTGATCGCCGAGACTCTGAGGTGGACCTTAACTTTGCTAGCTTCTTCCCTTCACGTGACCACCAGTGGTGACCATAGGCTGCGCCAAAAGGTGCTTTGTGTTTCGTGAACTTATGAACTTCATCGAGCTTGATCAACGGCCGATATATCTAATGATCTAACAGTCCAGATCTCATCGCGATCTCGCATATCATGATTCCTGTGATGAAGGGTCTTGATGCTCCAAGTCGCGAGCACCGAGACTCTGAGATGGAGCTTAACACCGCTAGCTCCTTCCTCTATCTTCCACAAATGTAACCATTGGCTGTGACCACAGCCTTATTTTAAAACGTATTTTGCACTTTCACATCTTAGGTATTCTGTGATGAGTCCTCTCAACTCTCCATGTCACAAACTCTGAAATAGAGCTTGGCTTCTCTAGCTTCTTGACAATGTGACCACAAGATATGACCACTCACCACTCAAATGATCACTTCGCTCCTTTGACTTTCCATTCAGCGAAAAAATGATCTTTCGCCATGTGTCCTCTGGATCCAATGGACCACTGCTATCCTCGATGGATGGCCAGGATTCCTTCATAGTTTTGGAGAGTTGGATGAATCTTGGTCTTATCTACCTTGTAGCTTCACCATATCTAATGGTTGTTGGTCCTTCGTAATTAATCCAGATCTGACGGCCCATATCTTATCGTGATTTCGCCACTTCACGAGCCTTCTTCATGCCTGATCAACGGTCCACAATCCTTGGTGATCTGATGGTCCAGATCTTTTCGTGATCTCGCATATCGCGAGTTTGCACCTCTTTTATTTGGATTTCCTGATCCGCGAAACTCCGAAACAAAACCTTTGTCATTCACCACATGTCCTTTTTGAATCAACTGTCAAGATTGTTATCGCAATTTCGCATATCATGAGTTTGAACCTCTTTCCTTTGGATTTCCTGATCTGTGAAACTTCGAAAACCTTTGTCGTGCTTTGACTGTTTTCCTCCTTCTGAGCTTACACTGCTGATCTTTCCATTCAATCGATGTTGTTCTTCCTTGCCTTCCTGTCTATTGATCTTCCTTGCCTGCCTATTTGTCATCGCTGTTGTTGTTCTTGCCATCAATGACAAGCACGCTCTTCTTGTAAACATACCAACAATCTCCCCCTTTGGCATTGATGGCAACCTTGAACGGTTGCGCTAATCTGTTTGGACCTCCAACTGTAGCATCCGGTCCGGACCACTCATTTTCTCCCCCTTTGACATCAATGTCAAAGAAAACACGCTCCCCCTGAGTTGTTGCAGTGTGTTTAGGAGGTATCAGATGTTCAACCAATACAAACTCCCCCTAACAGGATGGACTTGCTTAGATGTGAGATGGGATGACACCCAGCTTCTGTCGGAGCTATTCAAATGGTTTCTTGGCTAGGGGTTTAGTAAATATGTTTGCAATTTGTTCTGTGGTTGGAATGTAATGGACTTCAACAACCTGATTGGTGACCTGCTCTCTCAAAAAATGGTATTTAATGGGAATATTCTTGTTCTTGGAATGGAGTACAGGATTCTTAGACACACTGATGGCACTAGTGTTATCACAATGAATTGGGATCGGTGCTGCGTATTTTACCTCCAAGTCTGCAAGTGTTTGAATTATCCATAATACCTGATTGTAACAGGTAGCAGCAACAATGTACTCTACCTCTGTAGTCGATAAAGAAATGGAACTTTGCTTTTTACTAATCCATGCTACTAACGAGTCACCCAGAAAGAATGCTCCTCCATTGGTGTTTTTTCTCTCATCAACACAGTTTGCCCAATCTACATCTGAATAAGCAGTTAAATGAAAATTTTGATTTCTCGGATACCATAGACCATAAGTCATTGTTTCTTTCAAATACCTGAATATCCTATTGACAGCTAGCAAATGACTCTGTTTAGGTGCAAACTGATATCTTCCTACCATTCCAACGGCATGCATTATGTCTGGGCGAGATGTTGTGATGTACAACAGGCTGCCTATCATTGACCTATATGAACTTTGATCAACATCAGGTGAGTCATCATCCTTGCTTAATTTGCATCCAATAACCATAGGTGTGCCCACATGTTTAGAATCTTCCATTTGAAACCTTTTCAACATTTCTCTTAGATATTTTTCTTGAGAAATGAACATCCCTTCAGACCTCTGAGTAATTTGCAGACCAAGAAAAAATGACAGTTCACCTATCATAGACATTTCAAACTCAGACTCCATGGAAGAAGCAAACCATTTTACCAATGAATCCTTATTACATCCGAAGATGATGTCATCTACATAGACCAACAGAATGATTAAATCATCACCCTCTGTTTTGATATATAGATTGTTGTCAATTGTTCCTCTCTTGAACCCTTTGTCTTTGAGATATGTATCCAGTCTATGATACCAGGCACGAGGAGCTTGTTTTAACCCATATAAAGCTTTCTTTAGATTGCATACTAAGTCAGGGTTATCAGATAGTTCGAAACCCTCTGGTTGTTCCATATAGACTTCTTCATTTAAATCTCCATTTAGAAAATCTGACTTGACATCCATTTGATAAACTTTAAACCTTTTATGACAAGCATAGGCAAGAAATATTCTGATAGCTTCTAACCTTGCTACGGGCGCAAATGTTTCATAAAAATCCAGTCCTTCTATTTGAGCATAGCCTTTACAGACCAATCTTGCTTTGTTCCTGACAACTTGTCCCTACTCATTCAACTTATTCTTAAAGATACATTTGGAACCAATGATATTTTTACCTTCTAGTCTATGAACTATCTCCCACGTATTGTTTTTCTCAATCTGATCAAGTTCATCATTCATTACTTTAACCCAAAGGTCATCTTTGCTATCTTCATTAAATTTCTTGTGTTCCAGCATGGATATGAAAGCTATATGTGATTTCTCGGTATTTTTTATTATCTTTCTCCTGGTTTGTACACCTTTGTCTTTTTCACCAATTATTTGACTTGCAGGATGATTCTTTTGAGTAATTATGGAGGAGGAATTTGAAGGAGCATGTTGATTTGAGTCTGTTTGAGTATTTGAGTCTTCATCTGATTTAGAGTCTTCATTTTCTGATTCTTGGACCTATTCATCTTCATCTTTAGTTGTGTCCTCTGTAGAAGACTCATTATTGTACACCTCTTGATTAGAATCTGGACCAGGGGTCAAAATTTTGCTCAAAAATCAAAGTTCTCGGAATTGACTCAAAACAAATGCGTGTGTAGCCCTCATTGTCATGAACCCAATGCAACTTGTTTGGGTTCAAACGGACGTCGGATGAGTGAGATATTGGGTTCTGTTCAAATCATCAAATGGGCAAAAAACAAATGTGCTGACTATATGGTCTGTACAGTCCGTATGGATGCTGACGTGGAAAGGTTGTACAATGATGTGGCAGAGCCGTACATTGATGTGGCAGGGCTAAGTTGGTGGACAGTTGGCAGTGTGGATGAATCATGATGAAACACGTGGCATCTTTTTGTCCAATGGTTTGGTGCCATGTGGCCCAGGCGTGGGCTGCCACGTGGCACACCATTTTTGGTTTGGTCGTTCAAAATTATATAGAGTCCATGGGGATCGAACCCTGGACCTCCACCACAATTCATAGCTTTTGCAAAGTCCACCCTGCAAACACACCACATTATGTTACTTATTATATATATGGTTTAAAATATATTAAAGTTTGGGCGCGGACAGGGCTGGGGCTAAGCCCTAGCCCCTGGTCACATATTGTTACCATACAACCATCGTGTGTGCGCGTGCGTTTCAAACTTTTCAAAAGTCCGCGCGCCTAGTCCCATGGCACCTACCCATATGACTTGATTTTAAACCTTAGCACTTTTTGTATATGTGTGCGGTCACATAGTGACTCATATGTCCACGGGTTTTGGTGGTTAGGGGCTAGGCGAACCCTAATCGTCCTATAGTTCACACCATTTTGTGGTTGCATCTGGTGCTAGGTTTTAGCACAAGATTGATCGTGTGTGCTAGGTTGGACGCACAGAGGTTCATTTTGGCGAACCAGAGACAACAAGCTTGAAGGAGGAAAATGGTAGGAGGCCTATCTTCTTCAATTTTTGGCCAAATGAGGTGCCGAAAAAGCCCAGCTAGGGGTTTTTGGATGTTCTGAATCCATTGGAACTATTTTTAAAGGCATTTGAAGACTTCTTTTGCAGTTTTTCACCATTGAAGTTTCAGAGAGCTCCAAGGAGCTTGAAGCCCTCATTGATTGAGGTCATGCTCAGATGAGCCCAAGTCTATTTTATGTGACTAAATAGTCATTTTTGGCTAATTGTTATGCTCTGAACACATTGGGATAGGTTTCAGAGGAATTTGAGGACTTTATAGGTGTTGTTTCCACAAGGAAGCTCAGGGAAGCTCAAGGCCACATGTAGAAGAGGTCATGCCCGGATGAGCCATGATCCGTTTTCAGAGTTCTTTTAGTCGTTTTTGGGGTTTTTATGTATTTTGAACCCAATGGTACAGTCATAAAATCCATTGGAGTTGAGCAGCAGCTTGTAAAATAATTTTTGACAAACTAATCCTAGAGAGCCAAGTCCATTGAAGGAGGCTCATGGAGATGTAGCCCAGAGAGGGGTGAACTCCTTTATCATATTGTTATTGTTGTGAGTTTGATGGTTTATTTACTGCAAGTTATGTTTGTTGTGTATTTATTTAAAACACATATTTAACCATTTAAAAGAAAATTTCCTCACACATGAACATTTAAAAGAAGATGCATAAACTTGGCACATAATTTATCTTGGATAACTATGACATTGAGCAAGTTCCTGTAAAGTTTATTTTAATGAAGTAGAGGGTGCTTGCATAGCATAACAATTCAGCCCCCTATTTTCATATCACCTCTCTTGCTGGGATTCCTTCATCAAATTTTACATCAATACAGTCAACCATTTTATGCAGCCTCTTATTATAGCATCTGTATCCTTTATTGTTTGTAGCATATCCTAAGAAGATACCCTCATCAGCCTTGTCATCATATTTTCCAAGGTTCTCATCATTATTCTTTATGTAACATTTACTCCCAAATACTTTGAAGTGTTTGATTGAAGCAGGTCTCCCATACCACAGTTCATAAGGTGTCTTTTCACTTTGTGGTCTGAGATGAGCTTTGTTAAGAACATGGAATGTTGTGTGTATTGCTTCTACCCAGTAGGTTTGACCAATGTTCTTCTCATTCATCATTGACCTGGCCATTTGTTGCACTGTTCTATTTTGCCTCTCCACTACTCCATTTTGTTGTGGATTTCTTGGGATTGTGTATTCTCTCTTGATCCCATGCTTATCACAGAATTCCTTGAAATCACTTGACATAAATTCTCCTCCTCTGTCTGATCTTACTGCCTTTAACCTCTTGCCTATTTGATTCTCAGTTAAAGCCTTAAATATTTTAAACTTCTCAAATGCTTCAGCTTTTTTCTTGAGAAAGGCAACCCAAGTAAGTCTGGAGTAATCATCAATAATCAACATGAAGTATTTTTCTCTCCCTGTGCTTTCCTGTCTTGATGGACCACATAAATCCATATGAACTAGTTGGAATGGTTTCTCTGTTGAAGTAAATATCTTGTCCTTAAACGGTGTCCTGGTTAGTTTTCCTACTTGGTAGGGTTTACACGTAGAATCTTGGGGTTTTGATATTCTCGGAAGATATTTTACTGCCTCAAGATTTTTGATCTTGATTAAGTGGTCAAAATTTATATGTCCAAGTCTCCTATGCCATAACCAGCTTTCATCATGTTTTCTTAGATGACACTCTTCTCTATTTTCTTTCAGCACATATACATTAGTTTTTGTCCTTATGCCTTTGGCCACCACTTGTCCTGAGTTTACAGACTTTATCTTGCATTCCTTGGACGTGAACACCACTTCACATCCTCTGTCACACATTTAACTTATACTGAGCAGATTATGTTTCAGCCCATCTACAAGTAGAACATCTTGGGATTTTCCTTTTCCATTACTTAAACTCACCATCCCTTTACCCTTTATTTTACCTAGAGCATCATTTCCAAAGGTTACGTTTCCTTATTTGCTTTCACTTAGAGATAGAAAATTACCTTTGTCTCCTGTCATATGTTTGAAGAATCCACTGTCTATATACCAAGGTTTTTTTTTTCTTTGAGCTGACAACACTAATCCACACTTGTCACTTTCTTTCTTCTTCCACACCTTGACATTTTCAGTAGGGGAATTCAAATCTGGTTCATAGTTCCTTAATCGACAGTCAACAGATTTATGTCCATACTTATGACAGGTGTAGTATTCAATCTCATTGTTCAATACATCAAAATTATTGTTGCAGTGTTGTCTACTTATTGACTGTTGATTATTTCTTGACCTCCTTAGTTGAATGTCTCTAAACTTAATTTGGCAATTTGCAATCTTTGAAGGTTTGTTACTTGGTTGTATCATTCTTTGGTGTGGCAAGTATTTATTCCTTTGAAAACTTAATTGCTCATGTCTAAGTCTTAAGGAACAATTTATAGCTTTGTGACCAAAGTTAGAACAATAGAAACAATAACCATAGAAAAATTCTTTGTACCTGGAAAATGGTTGTCTTCTTTGAGCAAATTGATTTCTTCCATGATGATGACGTCTTTCAGTAGGGAGCGCATTATTTCTTTGTTCTACAGATTCAGTCCTACAATCTTTTTCTTTACTCGTCCTGGGCGGCTAATTGTCTTCCTTTGTTTATGCAGGTTTGTTGTTGTCATTGGTTGTAGATTTGACAAACTTGATGGGTTCTTCATTTCTTGGCTTATCACTACTTGATCCCTCTTCATAACCCAAACCAGTTTTCATCTTTGGATTCCTTTGTTGATTCAGGATGGTGGCTAATCCTTCTGAGGCTTTGATACTTGATAGATTATAATTATACAAGGCTTGAAACTTCTCCATCTCTTTCCTAGTTTTCACTACTTCTTGTTCTAAGGCTTCACAACTTGCCTTCTTTTCTAATAACTGTCGTTTCAGAATGTCTTCGATTTTCTTTTCCTCTTCTAATTCCACTTTTAGTAGGACAAGGTATTCATCGGGTTCTTTACTGTCTTTCTCGAACTGTATTAGCAATTGTCTTTGCTTTCTGTTCTTAATTCTTAGTCTGTCAATCTCTTCCAGTGCACTGATGAGTTCTCCTTCCATGTCAACCACAACTTCTTCTTCATTAGCATCACTTCCTGTGCTTATATTATCATATTCCTCTTTGGCCATAAGTATGAAGTCATTTAGTTTATCTTCAATAGTGGGGTCATTGTCTTCGTCATCTGAAGGATCATCATCATTGTTTACACAAAGACTTTTCTTCTTAAAGTTATTCCCTTTAAAGAAATTTCTGTGTTTGTGCTTCTCCTCATCATCACATGTCTGATCCTTTATTTTGTGGGGACATTTATTTGCAAAATGACCTATCCTACCACAGTTGAAACATTTGAAAGGTAGTTTACCTTCGTATTTTCTTGATCCCTTCTTCAGTCTCTTCACAAATTTTGTTTCAATTTCATCAGGCTCCAAATCCTCATTCTCGTTTGCCTTAAATGATGCTTCTTTGGAGTTGGGTTTATCTTTAACTATTTTCATTTCATATGCATTCAATGTTCCTAGAAGTTGATCAAACTCCAAGTTTTTTAGATCATTAAGTTATTCAATAACAGATACCCTTGGGTTGAACCTGTCTGGTAGAGATCTCAAAATTTTCTGAACTAAAGAAGGTTCCTCAATTTTCTCACCAAGTTCTTTCATTGCATTTACAATTTCTTCTACTCTCAGAAATTATTTTCCAACAATTTCATATTCCTTCATCTTCAGTTGTTCAAACTGTATTTTGTAGGTTTGAATCTTGGTATCCTTTACCTTCTCATTACCTTCATAACTGCTAATGAGTTTGTCCCACATTTCTTTGGCAGTTCCTAGGTGCATAACTTTTACTAATTCTGCTTCTGCAAGCCCACTCAAGATAGCATTCATAGCCTTAGCATTGAAGCTAAATTATAGCTTGTCATCCTTATTAGCTAGTCCAAATGGCTTTACATAACCAGTATCTACCACATCCTAGACATCTGCACCTAAAGACATTATGTAGGTTCTCATTCTAACTTTCCAGAAGGAAAAATTTGTTCCATTGAACAGAGGGGCCTTATTGGTTGAATTTCCTTCATGGTTTGACATGTTTAAGCTCTAGGATCTACCCTTAGATAAAAGGGTCTGGCTCTGATACCAATTGTTGGACAAATGAGAGGCGGGGGGGGTGAATCAGTTGTTACTGAGCTTAAACAATTATGCTTATTTTAAACTCTTTACATAGCATTTAATGACAGTCACAATAATGCAGGGAAGTTAGAAATAGAACATTCAGCATCAACCACACATATGAGATACACAGAGACAGATATTTCCTGAGGAAACCCATACAGGGTAAAAACCTCTTCTTCTTTATATGATAAGTAATCTTTACATTCTTTACATTATCATACATATGAGCACCAACTCATAATGAGACTACAACCTTTGTTTTTCAAGCTGCTACTTGTTGAGAGCATCAACTCTCTGGCTTCTCTAGTACCAACTAGAAGGAAGCACCAACTTCCTGGTTTCTCTAGCACCAACTAGAAGGAAGCACCAACTCCCTAGTTTCTCTAGCACCAACTAGAAGGAAGTGCCAACTCCCCAGTTTCTCTAGCACCAACTAGAAGGAAGCTAAAACTCCTTGTGTTCAAGCACCCACTTGAACCTCTGAGGAAAACAGTCCTCCCTAGCACCTCCCTACCACCTTGAAATATAATTTTTTTCTAATGAAACTTATCACAGTGATACAATATTTATCATTGGCTTACCAGACTTATCATTGTTCTACTATGTTTCTCTGCTCTCCTGTATCAGTGTCTCTCTATCTGCATCTTCTTGGGATTTCTGATCTTCAGTTTTTCTCTACAAGAGCACTTCATCCTTCCTTTAGTGTCTTACTATCTTGCTCCACACAATCCTTGCACTTTCTGTGCTTCTTCCTTTTATTCTCTATGCACCATGTCCATTCAATGATCCATTCCTCTTCTCTGTATTTCATCTGTTGCTCATTCTTCCTTCTACACTCCTGAATCCCTCTCAACAACAACAACTCCCATCTCTTCTCTGTTCTGCATACTTATAGTCTATGTGCACCTTGTGCATGTTGTCCCACCATGCTTTTGCATGCTCTCTCATGTCGAGTACTCTACCTGTTCATCATGGCACCTCTTCATCTTCTCTGGCAGTTAGATCCATCTGTCAATTTCCTCTACGAATAGTCTTCATTCCACTAGAATATTCCTAGAGACTCTTCAGCTCCTCTGATAATCACACAGAAGTCTCTTCAAGTCCTCTGGCAGAGACCATTAGTGGTTTATAACAGTTACACTGTCAACCTCCAAAGACCACTTCAGCAACTGAATCACCACTGATCGATTAACTGTGAAGAGCAATAGCAGCCCTTCAATCATACTTAAATTCACCTACACCGTTGGATGGATTTCATAGGGTATTGCGTTTAATTCATATACCCACTGGTTGTGACCGAGCACTAAATAGAGTTTTAATTTCTTGATCTCACATATCGGCATTCCTGTGATAGAAGATCTCAACACTCCAAGTCACGATTGTCGAGACTCCGAGATGGAGCTTAGCACTTCTAGCTTCTTCCCCTCACGTGACCACCGGCTGTGACCATAGGCTGTGCCAAAAGACACTTCATATTTCACGAACTTATAAACTTCATCGAGCCTAATCAATTGTCGAGATCTCCGATGATCTGATGATCCAGATCTCATCGCGATCTCGCATATCGTGATTCATGTGATGAAGAGTCTTGATGCTCCAAGTTGCGATCGTCGAGACTTCAAGGTGGACCTTAACTCTTCTAGCTTCTTCCCTTCACGTGACCACCGGTGGTGACCACAGGCTATGCGTAAAGGCGCGTCGTGTTTCGTGAAATTATGAACTTCATCGAGCCTAATCAACGGTTGAGATCTATAATGATCGGATGGTCCAGATCTCATCACGATCTCGCATATCATGATTTCTGTGATGAAGGGTCTTGATGCTCCAAGTCACGAGATTCGAGACTCTGAGATGGAGCTTAACACCGCTAGCTCCTTCCTCTATCTTCCGCAGATGTAACCACTGGCTGTGACCACAGCCTTATTCGAAAATGCATTTCACACTTTCGCATCTCGGGTATTCTGTGATGAGTCCTCTCGACTCTCCATGTCACAAACTCCAAAATAGGGCTTGGCTTCTCTAGCTTCTCGACAATGTGACCATGAGATATGACCACTCACCACTCAAATGAGCACTTTTCTCCTTTGACTTTCCAGTTAGAAAAATGATGATCTTTTTCCATGTCTCCTCTGGATCCAATGGTCCACGACTATCATCGATGAACGGCCAGGATTTATTCACAGTTTTGGAGATTTGGATGACTCTTGGTCTTACCCACCTTGCAGCTTCACCATATCTAACGATTGTTGGTCCTTCTTAATTACTCCAGATATGACAGCCCAGATCTTATCGCGATTTCACCACTTCACAAGCCTTCTTCATGCATGATCAACAGTCCACAATCCTTGGTGATCTGACGGTCCAGATCTTTTCGTGATCTCGCATATTGCAAGTTTGAACCTCTTTCCTTTGGATTTCCTGATCTGCGAAACTCCGAAACAAAACCTTTGTCGTTCACCATGTGTCCTTCTTGAATCAACTATCAATATTGTTATCGTGATTTCGCATATCACAAGTTTGAACCTCTTTCCTTTGGATTTCCTGATCTTCGAAACTTCGAAAACCTTTGTCATGCTTTGATTGTTTTCCTCCTTCTGAGCTTACACTACTGATCTTTCCATTCGATCAATGTTGTTCTTCCTTGCCTACATGTCTGCTGGTCTTCCTTGCCTGCCTGTTTGTCATCGTTGTTGTTTTTCTTTCCATCAA
>ML778882.1:1100237-1130386 GCA_009831015.1 Picea engelmannii
CCCCCCCCCCCTCTTAGTTATTTTTCCAACAATTGGTATCAGATTCGGTGCCTTTGATCAAAGGTAGATCCATAAGCTTGAACATGACTAGTCATGAACAAAGTTCAACTAATAGAGCCCCTTTGTTTGATGAACAAACTTTGCCTTCTGGAAAATAAGGATGAGAACATATTTAATGTATTTGGGTGTTGATGTTTGGGATGTCATTGAAAATGGATATGTGAATCCTATAGTCTTGGCCTCAAAAGAGGATACGCTCGAGTTTAGATTTAATGAAAAATCAATGAATGCCATCCTCAGTGGACTTGCAGAGGCCGAGTTTGTCAAAGTCATGCATTGTGATTCAACAAACGTTATGTGAGACAAGATGATAAGTATCTATGAAGGTAATGAAAAGGTGAAAGAAGCAAAACTTCAGACTCACAGATTGAAATTTGAGCAGTTAAAAATGGATGAAGATGAAGCTATCAGTAAGTAATTCTTACGAATAGAAGAAATTGTCAACACTATGAAAGTTCTAGGTGAAACAATAGATGAATCTTTTCTAGTCCAGAAAATATTAAGATCTCTTCCTAATAGATTTAACTCAAAGGTATCTGCTATAGAGGAAATAATTGATATCAAAACGTTGACACTAGATCAACTTCTTGGAACCCTAACTGCTTATGAAATGAGAATCACCAAATTTAAATCCACTACAAGAGAGGCATCCTTTAAAGAAGAGAAAAACACAGACTCTGATATAGATGAGATTGAGGCAAAATTTGTGAGAAATTTAAAGAAAGGATCAGGAAAATACCAAGGAAAGTTGCCATTTAAATGTTTCAACTGTGGTAAGATAGGTCATTTTGCATCTAAGTGTCCTCACGAGAAAAAAGACCAAAAATCCGATGATGAAAAGTAATACAAATTTTAAAAATATAGTAAAAGAAAAGTTTATGTGCAAATAATGATGACTTCTTAGAAGACATAGATAGCAATTCATCTTGTGAAGATAAAGTGAATGATTTTATTCTTATGGCCATAGTATACCTTGATGATGAATACATGGGAGGTGACATGAATGATGAAGAAGTTGTGGTTGATATGAAAGTTGAACTAATTAGTGCTTTAGAAGAGATTGACAGACTCAGACTTAAGAAGAGAAAACAAAAACAGTTGTTGATTCAGTTTGAAAAGAATGGTAAAGAACCAAGTGAATATTTTGTTTTGTTAAAAGTAGAATTAGAAGAAGCAAATAAAATAGAAGATATTCTAAAACAAAAATTAGCAGAGAAGAAGGTGAGATGTGAAGCTCTGGAAGAAGAAGTAGTGAAAACTAGAAAAAAGTTGGAGAAGTTTCAAGCCTTGTATCACCAAAATCTGTCAAGTATCAAAGCCTCAGAAGGATTAGCCACCATTCTGAATCAGCAAAGGAATCCAAAATTGAAAATTCGTTTGGGTTATGAAGAGGGATCAAGTAGTGGTCATCCAAGAAACAAATAATCCATCAAGTTTGTCAAATATACAACCATTGACAACCACAAACTTGCAGAAACAAAGGAAGATAATCAGCGGCAAAGGAGGAGTGAAGAAAAAGGTACCAGAACTGAATCTGTAGAACAAAGAAATAATACACCTTATGCTCAAGGAAATCATCAGCATGGAAGAAATCGACTTGCTCAAAGAAGACAACCATTTTCCAGGTACAAATATTTTTTCTATGGATATTATTTTGACTGTTCTAACTTTGGCCACAAAGTTGTAAATTGTTCTTTAAGATTTAGACATGAGCAATCAAGACACTCAAGGAATAAATATCTGCCACACCAAATAATGAGACAACCAAGTAACAAACAACCACAGACTGCAAATCATGTGATGGCTAGGAAAAAGATGCATATTAAGCATAACAATTGTTATGATCCTTTATTCAATGAACCAAAATGCTACATCTGCCATAATTATGGACATAAAGCTACAGACTGTCGCTTAAAGAACTATAATCCATATTCAAATCACAGAGCTGAAAACGTCAAGGTTTGTAAGAAGAAAGAAGATGACAAGTCTGGATTAGTGCTTTCAGCTAAAAGACAAAAGAAACATTGGTATACTGATAGCGGATGCTCCAGGAATATGACAGGTGACAAAAGTAAGTTCCTATCACTCAAAGAAAGTAAATCAGGAAATGTGACTTTTGGAAATGATGCTCCATGAAAGATCATAGGTAAAGGTCTATTATGCTAAAGTAATGGAAGAGTCAAATCTCAAGATGTATTATTTGTTGATGGATTAAAGAATAATCTTCTTAGTGTCAGTCAGGTGTGTGACAGAGGATGTGCAGTGTTGGCCCTTGACCAAGTTTTGGAGATCCTTGGTCATGTTTTGGGACTTTGATGGGTTGGTCGAAGGCAGATCACAAGTCGGAGAAGAGATCATGGTATCTCGACCCCTTTTTAGGGCATTTTTTAGGATTAGGGTTTATGTAATGGGTATGGGATATCGGACCATGGGTTTACCCATGTATAGGCCCATTTTGTAATGTATAAAAAGATATCTAGGTGATGTAGGAAGAGGCCAATGTGCTAAGTGAAAATAGTTGTGGATGCTTTGTGCATGCAATGTGTTAAGAACTTGCAGAGTTGAGTTTAAGTGATTGTAAGAATCTTGTGTATAGATAGTAAGGAGGCTTTGTGCTTAAACCTAGATCAGGGAAGGAGGATATGGTGAGGTGCGTGCAGATGTCCTGTCCTATGCGGAGTGGGTTTTGAGGCTTTGTGCATGTAAGGAGATTGACAAAAGATAATAAAGAAGATGATGAGTTGGTGGGCGTAGCCCCACACTGGGGTGAACCACATATATCATGTGTTATGGTTTCTTTGTGCATTATGGTTGTATGTTAGTGATGTGATTTATGCTTAGTGTCGATATATTTATGTATGATGCATCTGGTATACTAGCTTAGTGCTTAGTAATGTGAATGAATGCTAGATATGATCTCTTTCCATATGATAAGTGCTTAGATGTGTTAGATCTGGTTGAATACTACATTGATATGTAATTAGGGTTTGGATATGTGATGTGAATAAGGGTTAATTACTAATGAATGTTAACTACTAAGTGCTTTGTTAGAGTGGCGTAATCACAGATCTGTGTCCCAGCTAGGTTGCAGATATCTGAGTCCTGCAACCACCCCTGCCTCTACCTCAGGTGAGACTTCATTTGCTTCACAGGTGTTGCCGAAAGGGATGGTATTTAGGGTTTTGACGGTGTTCTATTGAAGCGGTGAACCTTGGGTCTTCCCCTGTCCCAACAAATGGTTTTGTTGTCGGGACCTGAAACTGTGATTGCTGAGAACCGAAGAAAATAAATCTTTGTGCATAGATCTATTGCTTTAGTGCACAACATTGATTTGCAAAGCTATGTGCTGAGAAGAGAAGTTTGATCTGAAGAAAAAAGGTAAGATATTAAATCTTTGTGCTCTGATAAAGGTAATATAAGTGAAAATTTTTGTTTCGAAAGAATGGATCTAGGTATGTTTGATAAAAAAATTCCTAATCTAAAAACTAGGGAATAGTTAGAAGAAAGAAGAATTGATATGAATAGATCTAATAATAATGAAAGGTATGTTACCCCTATGCATATAAAGAATGTTTGGACTAACAAATGGATGCAGGATCCTAGAAAGAATTTTTTTCAAGTTAGTCACTGTGATCCCAGTGCGCAGTACAGGAAAGGTTGGGGATCATTTAAGAGAAAGAGAGGATTAACCCTTTGTTACAGTTGCAGAAGACCGAGACATCTTGCTAAGGAATTCTCTGGTAGAATACCTAGTTGTCTTTGTTGTAAAGCTATGGACCATGAAGTTTTGGATTGTCCTAGACTGATTGCTAAAGTTGAAAAGATGAATATGAAACAAGAAAAATATGAGACATGCCAAGAAACTAAGGATATGATAGAACCCTAGAAATAATCAAAGATTGTATTACTACAGATGAAAGAAACCTTGAATGACCACAAAAATATCAACTTATCATAGGTCTTAAAAGATAAAGAGTACATAGAACCAAGAATTTAAGAATTTGACATAGACTGTATCATGGATGAGGAAACACATGTGAATATCATGGCAGAAAGAGCTTGAGAAATTTTGGGAAAGGCTGTTATGGTTCCTTCATTAGGAGGAATAGGATTATTTAGAGAAAAGTTTATAAACCTATGTGGAAGACTTACCCAGACATCTATGAGTGCTCATGGAAATTCGATAGAAGAATAATTTGAGATCGTTAAGTTTGTTGAGAACAAATCCCCATTTGGTATGTTGCTAGGAAAAACCTGGATTGAGAAAGATCAGATACGAAGGAAACAAGAAGAGGAGGATATAGAACAGAAAAAGAAAGAACTAAGAGATTTCATGGCTAGGAGAATAGCGCACTTACTGGAAGAACAAGAGAACTTATCGAATCCACTAAAGACCAAATATATGGATGTCGAAGTTGAAAGGACATAGGAAGACTGGAGACACATTTCTGAACAAAATAGTAGAGCATTTACCCTGAAAAGAGAAGAAGTATTACCTTTGAACCCTATGAAAGACCCTCCACAGTGAGAATTTATCATTCTAAGAGGAGATAAGAATGATAATGGAAAGAGGAAATCAGTGATTCAGATCACAGGAAATAAGTCCAGAAAGTTTAGTAAGAAGAGGGAAAAGTTAGAAAAATTGCAAGAAGCTCCAGAAAGAACTTCGCAGAACGAAGGTTTCCAGAATTTGATCTTCGTCGAAATATCAGTACAGCACATAATGGTACTTTGCCATGGCAGAGAAATATGACTATTGGAGGCATTATGACCATTCGATCGACGCTCCCAAACAGTTAGGAAAGCAGTTATCACCCGAAATTTCACCATTGGACCATTGGGACCGTGCCATAATGGATGGAATTGCATTGAATAAGGATTTGCAACCTGTTGAAAGAAACCATTACGGTGTTATCTATTTATCCCATCGAGCATTGCACCGAGAACACTTTTTCCAATTGTGATTATTCGATCCCACAGAGAACTAGTTGATTTCATGGAGTGATCATTGAGACCTCGCCATCCATTCTGTCACATTGAGTATTGTTCACCAAACCAAGATATCAGATCTTGAGTGTGCATGTCGGACAAAATTAGCGCAGTAGAAAAATTCATATAAGAGATTTTAATAGACCTCATGGCCAAGAAGGTGATGTACGCAGGCATCCAAGCCTCATCGATGCGAGGAGTGTAAGCTTCCCCATCGACTGCTTGTGGATCTGGACCATCCCGAGCTGCGATCGAGAAAAGAACCAAGCATCGTGATGACTTGGTGAATGCAAAGCTAATTCCATCCATCCTAGCCGACTACATTCCAACCCTGGCCGGTGTGGTGAGTTGTGACAGTGTCCCGAGGGACTTCGACTACACAGTCATCAATGCATACCTTCCGTAGGGAATAAAAGTAGTCAGACCACATTTGGATAGGATTCCAACCTTGAATATTAGTGACTATAACCTAGGAGAGCGCAAAATCTATGGCATGCTCACACCTCACAAATATTTAACCAAGACCAAGGGGAAGAAATCGAATATCATCCCCCAGCCATGGACTATGGACATTGTGAGGTCCACTATCTTGAACATAATGAAGATACCACATTTCGGAAGGCACCAGGAGGTTAATGCGTGTGTTAAGCTCCTGTTTTCATGCTTCCATGGAGGGTATCTATGGTTAGACTGACACATCACCGTTGATCCGGCATTGATCCATAGGATCACCGGATTGAGCATGTAGGGACCAGACCCACAAGAATTTTATCCAGGGAAGGTTGTAGACCGCGCCTTGGCACAGAAGATCAAAGACACCTATTGTGATGTAGAGAAAGGGACGTGAGGCTACAAGGTAGCCTCCATTCAGAATGGTGCAGTGCACCTTGCTTTCCAGTTGATTACTGGTAAGCTAGTAAGAAATAACAGATCCACGCAGGTCACAGGGTTTGTCGTTGACCTCATAGGAAAATGCGTGGAAGGACTACAGATGAATTGGGTCAGTTACCTAGTCAATCAATTAGAACTAGATTGTTGCGAAGCTCAGGATCAGGGCTATGAGTTCCATTTTAGCTGGTTGTTGATCCTCATCACATTCACTGCTTGGGATATGTCGAAAGGTGAAACCTTCCCTGACATTGAACCATTCGATCCATTAGCTGTGAATTTCACCACGCCCTGGTATTCGAGTGATATGGGGAAACAATGGCAGTCGAACGCAGTATTCCATACCCACTACCTACAGCTGAAGAGGGATATTGAGTCTTTCCCTTGTATGATGCCAAACACCCTGGACAGGTTCAGGCCCCTTATGAAGTTTCACGTAGATAGGCATTTTATTTATATTATTACACGTGCAAATGAAAGTAAAGAAGAGATTTAGTCCTACTACAAGCTCACAGAGGAGGACCTGGAAGAAATCACTAAGGAATGGCATGCAGAGTTCCTTATACCAGTCGACCAAGAAGAACTATATGATCGCAACCTCATTGGAAGTCTGGTGGTTACTCATAAAGAGTATGATGCACCCAACAGTAGCAGGAATAAAAATAAGGAAGATGTACAGGAAATACACTGCACATCAGATGAGACTGCATCAGATTCACCTAGCGGAGGAGGAGACGACGAAGTGGACAAAGAAGAAAAATAAGGGGAAGAAGACAAGAAGAATCAAGGTGAAGTAACACCGCCTAGGAACCCTCTTGAAGATGCAGAGACATCCAAGAAAAGAAAGGTTTACCCACGAAACCTACATCACGGAAGAATTCCAAAGCAAGTAAGATGAAGCCATAGACTGTACTCAGGGTCGATGACTTTGACTTCATTATCATAGTTGTATCAGATGCCTCAGAAGATATTTTGTAGAGAAATGAAGCCAAAAAAGAATCCATGTATGATAGAATTGAGACAGAGCTGAGAGGAGTACAACAAGCCCTTCACTCTAGCCATGCAGTGCCCACTGTGCCCCCGCCACCAGAAGAACTAGAATTGGGAGATGAGTCTACCCAACTCTGTAGAATAGTTTATGCGATCAAAGCTCTCCTTCGTCGAGTGCAGGAAGAAAAAGAATAGGCCATAGTGGCCTTGAAGCAATAACAAGAGGAAATCATAGAGCAACACCGATTTTCACAGCAGGAGAAGTATGACCTCCAAACCAAGTTCGAAGAAAATAAAGTGCAAATCCAGTAGAAGAAAGAACAATTGCTTGCAGAGCAGGTTAGAGTTAAAGAATTAGTCAACATAGTACTTCACTCTATGACAGACTTGGAGCATATGGAATAAGGCCCAGTAGCAAATCAAGTCACGAATCTTGCGAAATCCATTCAGCAGCTTCAACAGAGGGTTGCAGAACTAGAGCTACAAACAGTGCCAAGCACTCCGCAGGAAGTACAAGACCAGAGAGAAGAAACTTCCCAAAGCATATTTGAAAGGATCAAAGCACTAGCCGTGGAATGTAAATAGCTAATCAGTTGTAGTGCGTAGACTTATGATCGCCTTACCGAGGACCCTGAACTAAATACACTGAAGTCGCAGCTCCAAGAAGCAAAGTAGCAAGCAACACTAGTACAAACGGAGTTGAAACTCCTGTCAGTAATTGAGAGGATTAAAAGATCCCAATAAAAACACATGGCTCAGTAGTAGTTCCATGCCATATAAAGAAAAGTCATGGAAGTGACTCAGAAGCTCCAACCAATCCAGGATGAATCTTGCCTACTTTTTGAGGAGATTGAAGGTCGAGGAGCAGAGCTAGAAAAAGTAGTCACTTCGGTAGAAAAATTCTTAGAAGGACCTGTGAACGAGGCAGTTATTCAAGAGTTCACCGAGCAGGAGACCTTGGCGCAAAAATAGGTTGAATAAGCTCGAGCCAAGATCGAGTCTTTTGAGGTGGAGTTACCCAGACTAGAGTGACTCGGGATTAGTCACATGTGAGTGTTGGGGGCATGTTGGCCCTTGACCAAGTTTTGGATATCCTTGGTCATGTTTTGGGACTTCGACAGGCTGGTCGAAGGCAGAGCGCAAGTCAAAGTAGATATCGCGGGATATCAGCCCCTTTTTAGGGTAGTTTTTGGGATTAAGGTTTATGTAACATGTATGGGATATCATCCCATGGGTTTACCCATGTCTAGGCCCATTTTGTAATGTATAAATAGATATCTAGGCGATGTAGGAAGAGGTCAATGTGTTAAGTGTGAATAGTTGTGGATTCTTTGTGCATGTGATGTGTTAAGAAATCGCAGATCTTAGTGCAAGTGATTGTAAGAAGCTTGTGTATAGAAAGTAAGGAGGTTTTGTGCTTAAACCTAGCTCGAGGAAGGAGGATTTTGCGAGGTGCACACAGATCTCTTGTCCTATGTGGAGTGGGTTCTAAGGCTTTGTGCATGTAAGGAGATTGTCAAAAGATAATAAAGAAGAGGAAGAGTTGGTGGACGTAGCCCCATACTACGGTGAACCATGTATATCCTATGTTATGGTTGCTTTTTTCATTATGGTTGTATGTTAGTGATGTGATTTATGCTTAGATTCGATATCTTTATGTATGTTGTATCTGTTATACTAGCTTAGTTCTTAGTAATAAGAATGAATGTTAGATCTGATATCTTTCCATATATTAAGTGCTTAGATGTGTTAGATCTAGTTGAATACTACGTTGCTCTGTAATTAGGGTTTTGATCTACGATGTGAATAAGGGTTAATTAATGATGAATGCTAACTGTTAAGTGCTTTGTTAGAGTGGCGTAATCACAGATTTCTGTCCCAACTAGGTTGCAGACATTTGAGTCCTGCAACCACCCCTGCCTCTACCTAGGGTGACACTTTACCTTCTTTGCAGGTGTTGCCTAAAGGGCTAGTAGTTAGGGTTTTGTTGGTGCGTTGTTGAAGCGTTGAACCCTGGGTCTACCCCTGTCCCAACATGAAGTCACTTTCACTACCAAGGATTGTAAAATAAAAACAGTAAACACATGAGAGATGATTGCAAAAGGGGTTAGAAATGAAAATAATGTCGATGTTCTGAATGAAGATAAGGAGGAATGTCATTTAAGAAAATTTGATGAAAGTTGGTTATGGCACATAAGGCTTGGACACCTGAATTTTGATTATATTGTCAAACTGAATAATGAAGGTGATGTGAAAGATCTTCCAAGAATATCTAAGCCTCATAACTTTGTATGTATATCCTGTCACATGGGGAAGCTGACTTGTGCTCAATTCAAATCGAAGAGTTTCACATATTTAGAAAAACTGCTTCAAATTATTCATATGGATCTATATGGACCATCACAAAAGAAAGGAAATGGAGGAGAACGTTATTTTATGTTGGTCATTGATGACTTCTCCAGACTTACGTGGGTTGCCTTTTTGAGAGAAAAAATATGATGCATTTGAGAAGTTAAAAATGATTAAGGCGATAGCTGAGAATCATACAAGAAGTAAGTTAAAGGCAATTCGCTTAGACAGGGGAGGATAATTTATGTCAAGATAATTCAAAGAATTATGTGAAAGACATGGAATTAAAAAAGAATATACTATTCCAGGTACTCCTCAACAAAATGGAGTTATAGAACGCAAAAATAGATCTTTTCAGCAGATGGCAAGGGCTATGATGAGTGAAAGGGACATTTCACAAACCTTTTGGGTGGAGGTTGTTCACACGGTTGTTCATATTCTAAACAAAGCGCATCTAAGGCCAAACAGTGATAAAAATCCATATGAGCTATGGTTTGGTCGACCTACATCAATCAAGCACTTCAAAGTATTTGGAAGTAAATGCTACATCTAAATAATGATGATCATTTAGGAAAATTTGATGGTAGATTTGATGAAGGTATCTTCTTAGGATATGAAATGAACAGTAAAGCATACAGATGCTTTAACAAGAGAATGGATAAATTAGTAGACTGTATTGATGTTCGAATTAATGAAGAAGCTCATGTAAAAGATCAACAGAGAATAAGCACCAAGTTAGATGAAGAAGATGATGAGAATAATGAAAATGAAGAACATAAAATCTCAAAGCCACTAGAAGATGACGAATCAGGTGGAGAAGAGACACCCAAACAAGAAGAGTCAAGACAACAATCAACATCAAATCCTTCCTCCAGAATTACTCAAAAGAATCATCCTGCAAGTCAGATAATGTGTGAGAAAGACAAAGGTGTACAAACCAAGAGAAGGATAATCAAAGACACCGAGCAATCACATATAGCCTTCATATCCATGGTGGAACCCAAAAACTTTAATGAAGCCAGTAAAGATTTAAATTGGTTAAAATCAATGAATGAGGAACTGGATCAAACTGAAAAGAATGATACTTGGGAACTTGTTCCTAGGCCAGAAAATAAAAATGTAATAGGATCCAAATGGGTCTACAAAAATAACATCAATGAGCAAGGAAATATTGTAAGAAATAAGGCTAGATTGGTCTGCAAAGGGTATGCTCAAATAGAAGGATTGGATTTTAATGAAACATCTGCACCCATGGCAATATTAGAAACTATTAGAATGTCTCTTTCATATGCTTGTCATAAGAAGTTTAAAGTCTATTAAATGGATGTCAAGTCAGCTTTTCTAAATGGAGATCTAAAAGAAGAAGTCTATATGGAACAACCAAAGGGTTTCCAACTATCAGATAACCCTAACATTGTCTCCAAGCTGAAGAAAGCTTTATATGGGTTGAAATAAGCTCCTCGTACCTGGTATTACAGACTAGATAAGTATCTTCAAGACCAAGGGTTCAAGAGAGAAATAGTTGACTGCAATCTATATATCAAAACAGAGGATAATGATTTTCTCATTGTGTTGGTTTATGTAGATGACATCATCTTTGAGAGTAATAATTCTTCATTGGTAAAATGGTTTGCTTTTGCCATGCAGTTTGAATTGATAAAGTCTAAGATAGGGGAACTGACATTTTTTATTGGTCTACAAATTACTCATAGGTCTGACGGAATGTTTCTTTCTCAAGAGAAATATCTAAGAGAAATGTTGAAAAGGTTTCAAATGGAAGATTCTACACCTGTGAGCACACCTATGGTCACTGGATGCAAGTTAAGCAAGGATGATGACTCACCCGATGTTGATCAGTGTTCATATAGGTCTATGATAGGCAGCATGTTGTACATCACAACATCTCATCCAAACATAATGCATGTTGTTAGAATGGTAGGAAGTCATCAGTCTGCACAACAGAGTCATTTGATACATGTCAAAAGAATATTCAGATACTTGAAAGGAACAATGAACTATGGCCTATGGTATCATAGGAATCAAAATTTTCAATTATTAGTCTATTTAGATGTTGATTGGGATAACTGCATGGATGAAAGGAAAAGCACAATTGGATGTGCATTCTTCTTAGGATATTCTCTTGTAGCATGGTTGAGCAAGAAGCAAGGTTCCATTTCCTTATCGACTACAGAAGCTGAATACATTGCATCTGCCACTTGTTGTGCCCAAGTATTGTGGATGATTCAAACACTTGCAAACTTGGAGGTAAAGTATACTACACCGATCCCAATTCATTGTGATAATACTAGTGCAATTAGTGTGTCAAATAATCTCGTATTTCACTCCAAGACCAAGCATATATCCATCAAGTATCACTTCCTGAGGGAACAGGTAACCAACATTGTTGTTTCTTTGCATTATATTCCATCCAAAGATCAGATTGTTGATATCTTCACTAAATCACTTGAAAAAACTCAATTTGAGTATCTACGCCAGAAGTTGGGCGTGACATCGTTATCAAGTTAAAATAGTCTATATGATCAGGGGGAGAGTGCTCATAGTATATCCAATCAGGGGGAGAGTGCTTATTTTATCTCTGATCAGGGGGACAACAGAATCAGTCTCAGTTATTTTTTACATTGATGTCAAAGGGGGAGAAAAAGGTGTGGTCTAGATGTTACAATTAGAGGTCTAAGAAGAATAGTGCAGCCTTTAAGGGTTTCCATCAATGCCAAAAAGGGAGATTGTTGGCATTTTTACAGGAAGATTGTTCTTTTCATTGATGGAAAGAACAATAGTGACAATGACAACAGGAAAGCAACAATGATAGAACTGTAATAAGTCCTCTTCTATGAAGACAAATCTCAGGAGGAAAAGCAAAGACGATACCTTTCAATTGGTTTCACATGATAAGGTTCAAAGGCTGAAACCTTTGAATACTTAGAAAATATTCTAAGTCTAAAGAAATCATAAGCTCAGGAGGAGGAGCGATACTGGCTGTTGGATTGAGCACTGTGAAGAATCTAGATCGTTGGAATAGAGTCCATATAGGAGGAATGAACGCATAGAGGAGGAGAACAAATCTCAGGCATTAGATCTGAGTGCGTGGACCAACTGTCAATGGATCTAGAGGCAAGTGCACGGGATTTAATTCTTTTAGAGTGCATAGGAGAAGTGAAAACTCGTGAAGTTTGAAATCAGGAGGAAATCTTAGCCATTGGTGCTGGGAAGGACGCATGGCAGCAAATAAGCAGATTCGTAGAATCATGAATCAGAAGAACTGCGTTGAGTAGCCAACAGACATCATGTATCATGAAGTCGCGAAGTAATTCTGGGCTATCAGATCATGGAGGGTCGTGGACCATTGATTTTACACGGCAAAGTTTGGATTTTGGGAGTTTGGAATTCGAAGAAAGGAGGAGAGCTAACTCATGCGATCGTGAAACTTGAAGTCGCGAAGCACCTTTTTCATTAGCATGTGGTCACAGCCAGTGGTCACATCAGTGGAGAATAGGGGAAGGAGCTAGCGTCGCTAGGATCTACCTTGGAATTTTGGGAGTTGGGAGAATTGAGGTGACTTACAGTAGAATATCCGAAACACGAAGTCGTGAAGCATCTTTTTGATTGGCGTATGGTCACGGCAAGTGGTCATGTGGAGAGAAACCTTGCGCCCGTCGACACTATATTTTACACATTGAAAATTCAAAAAGCCTCCAGCAGAACATCTGATGTGCGAAGTTGTGAAGCACATTTTTGATAGGCATGTGGTCACAGTTGGTGGTCATGTGGGGGGAATCTTGCACCCGATGCTAGTTCATGCAGGTGAAGTTTACAAGAATATTCTTCGCGAGGACCTCCTATAACTGTCAGAGAGGACCTCCTATAACTATCAAAGAAGATCAATTGTAATTGTAACAGAGAGAACAATCTCAAATGTAACAGAGAATATGAAGGGTCACACTGCCAGAGAAGCCAAAGAATCTCAGGATAACGGCCATTGATGATGACCAAACTCAGGATAACCGCTAGAGAAGACAAAGATTTGAGGGCATTATCTGGCAAAGGAATTGGCATGATAAAAATACGCAGAATAGAAAAGAGAGGGGGATTTTCATAGTTATGCATGTGGGTAGAAGGTGGTTGAGAGAAGGATCTGAAGGGTACATAAGAGGTGCGGTGCATAGAATGAATATGGATCATAGAGCATAAAACATAGAAGAAAATATGAATATAGATGCAGTGGTGCACAGGAGAAGAAAGAGCGCAACATAGAATCAAAAATATGCAGAAGTCCTAGAGCATAGAAGATGAAGAAGGAAGAGGAGATATCGAGTTGTAACATATCAGATCAGAGATAGATCAAGTAAGTAATTTTTATAATCAGGGTGGTAGGGTGGTGCTAGGGAGGACTGTGGTCCTTTGTTATTCAAGTCGGTGCTTGAATACTGGGAGTTGGTGCTTCCATCTAGTTGGTGCTAGAGAAAACTGGGAGTCAGTGCTTCCATCTAGTTGGTGCTAGAGAAATTTGAGAGTTGGTTCTCTCTGCAAGTTGTAGCTTGCTATCAAAGGTTGTAGCCTCATATTTGAGTTGGTTCTCAAAGACTGTGGTGTACATGAAATTTGGAGCTTGATTGACATCCTAAGAAGAAGAGGTTTTCTCTGGTTTTCTCCTTTTATGGGTTTCCTCATGAAAATCAGTCTCTCTGTGTATTATGTGTGAATGATCAAATATTGTATATATATGCATGTTAAGTTATCAACAACACATTAAATAATAATCTAGAAAGATTCAGAAAAGAACAAGAAAAGTTTCAAGCTTATATATATAATTGATTCACCCCCCCGCCTCTCAGTTATTTTTCCAACATTTATTCTTCTCACTACCACTTGCACACATCTACATATAGTCTAAAATCATAGGGGGACCACATCATCCCCATCGACCACCATGACAGGACCGAAAAAACTAACATATATAACCCCATACTCCTCTTCCTAGTTAGGACAAAATTGAGCCCCCTTTCCTAGTTATATTGGTCATCCACCACTTGCAAGGAGTAAGAAGAGAAACACTCACTATCATAGCCCATGGCATGGGGGAAATTATTGTATATATGGGGGCACTCATAGTTCCCACCAAAACTACAATCAAACCAAGCATAGATGTACCACCCATACATGGACTAATCACCCTTTCCCATTTTGTGAGCTCTATGGTCACCCACCCCATCAATGCCCCAAACTCACTCTAGAGCTAGCCCAAGCAGTTCATTTGGAGTTCACATAGCATAATAAAAATTGTAGTTCTCCTTACACTACTTTGACATGCACCCTCACCCAACATGCACCCATTTCTACATCAGGTGAGGTTCCATGCACCTCAACATCATTTGTTACCCCTCACATGGGTAACCCCCCCTACACCCAATCTACCTCATGACTGGGGCTCACACATGTAGACTTGGGGGCACCCCTTCCACCTCTAGTACCACAATGTATACTAGATCTTATCCTTGTAAGGAAAATGGAAGTGTGTACCCAAACCCATCATGGGCCATCACCCTTGATTGGGGTCAACTTATCCAATCATGACTTCTATCTTCTACCCCGTTTCAAATATGGGTCATCATTAAAAAAATTACGTTTTCTCAGTGTATAATAGATAATGGGGCATCCTCATGTATTATGTCCTCACCAGCTTGGAAAAAACTAGGCTCCCCTATTCTTATCCCATAGATGATTGAGTTGAGAGCCTTTGATGTAAAACTATGTTCCCCCTTAGGGATATTACCTAATCTCCCCATTGAGTTAGGTGGTAAGATGGTTTTGATCAACATTTTTGTCATGAATGGTCTATTGGATTACAATATTCTCCTGGGCCATGATTTCATCTATGCCATGAATGTTGTGGTGTCTTCACTCTTTTGAGTCATGATATTCCCACATGAAGGATGCATCATTATAATATCAACTCTCCTACGTTGATCCCCCCCCATAGGATTCTCATAATATAATCTCACTTGATGTTTCTCACATTGAATCCATGCACTATGTGTCCACTTCCACTATTCGTGCAACATCCACTCCCCCTAAAAATGATCACATTCCTATAGAACCACCTCCTCACCACTTGGGCTTGGAGGCTGGGTAGATTCATTCATCCTTGGGGGAATCCATTTATGTTTCTTCCCCCAAACCCAAAAGAAACCATGAAATCTCAACTACATTCTTCCCAGAATATGAAGAATTATTTGAGGCCACTATTTCTTTCAGTGATTCTAGTGTTAACCTCCATTTATCCTATCCATTGTTGGAAGGGACCTAACAATTCAATCAGTGTGCCCTCTGATATTATATCCATTTATAAGGTCATCACTCCCTCTAAAATAAGATCATCTCTTCTCATTGATAGGGATATCAGGGACTCTAGTTCCATGATGACCAATCATGCCCATATAGGAGATGGTGCCACACAGTTTAATGTCCCAAACCCCCCAATAGATATTACACAAAATAATGGATTTGATACATTGTTTCAGATCCTCTTTTGTGGATTTACAACCTTAAAATTCCTATTATTATACCTTTGGTCCATAATCGTGGGTATTTGGAAACAACCCTTCCCCTGGTCCTCATATGATAATACAGGGGGAAGTACCACTTCCCACCTTGGTCTCATAAGGTAAATCTCTCGACACAACACCAACCAACAATATCCCCTTTGTAGGGACCCTTATACCACCACATTGTGTCTAGTTCCCATAGACATCATGCGATTAGAAGCCATATGGCCTAATTAGAATGATCCACCAAGATAGTTTCATTACTTCTTGTGGCAAGGCCCCCTTAGCCTTTGTAATTTTTAGTTACCCCCATAAGGGAAACATGACCTCCTTCAAGGAGTGCCTTTTCTAGGAACCCATAGTTCCCTAGCCTCCTTCAGGGAGTTCCTTTTTTAGGAACCCATCATTCATGGACCTCCCTTAGGGAGTACCTTGTTTGGAAACCCTGGGTTCCATGGCCTCCTTCAGGGAGTGCCTTTTTTTTAGGATCCCATCATTCCTTTTCCTCCCTTAGGGAGTGCCTTCTTTGGGAACCCATAGTTTCATGGCCTCCTTCAGGGAGTGCCTTTTTCAAGAACCCATTGTTTTGTGGCCTCCCTTAGGGAGTCCCTTGTTCGGGAACCCATGGATCCCTAGCCTCCTTCAAGGAGTGTCATTTTTTTAGGAACCCATCATTCCTTGGCCTCCCTTAGGGATTTCATTTTTTGGGAACCCATAGTTCCCTAGCCTCCTTCAGGGAGTACCTTTTTTAGGAACCCATTTTTCTATGGCCTCCCTTAGGGAGTTCCTTGTTCAGAAACCCATGGTTCCCTGGCCTCCTTCAGGGATTTCCTTTTCAAGAACCCATGGCTCCTTGGCCTCCTTCAGGGAATTCCTTTCTCAGGAAACCATCATTCCCTGGCCTCCCTTAGGGAGTTCCTTGTTTGGGAAGCCATGGTTCCCTGGCCTACATCGGGGAGTGCGTTTTTCCGGTACCTCATCTTTCCCTACCCTCCTTCAGAGATTACCTATTATAAGAATTCATTGTTATTTGGCCTCCTTCTAGGGTCACCCAAAATTTTCATTAAGGGGCCATTATTCCTACCGATGTTAAAAGAAATGGTACACACACTCATTAGCATGATTATCAAATAAAAGTTATATGTTCTTTATTTTCGTATATTTTTCACGTCGGGTATTTGGTTTTTATGTGCGTAGGTACTTGTTACGAATACATACAACCCATTCAATACCAACCATCCCATGGAACCTTTAGGTATATGTTCAAAACCGGCATGCACTCATGCCCTCTACATATAGCTACATATCCCAGTTATACCCCTTGACATTTACCCTTAAGACCCCCACACCTTGATCTGCAGTACCCCCAACTTTGTTTCATTCAAGTACTATCACCCAGTAGCATTCTCACCCCCATGAGTTGTCCCACATATATTTACCCCAGGGAAAATTGATACTCATGCGGTTCTAATCATTAATTTTGAGAGTCCTGGTAGCACTACACCCCAGAGCAAGAACCTCATACTTATTTCTCATCAACTTGCTAAACTACCCCATTATGGACTCCCACTTCATGTTTAGTTCGTTACATCAAATGCACTTTTTCATTGTCATTAACCATCCATATCATCCACCATCAATTGCTCATCTACAATTTCATCCTCTATTCACCTACCTGGTAAGAAACCCAGAAATGGGGCCCCTACCTCTCATCAGTTACATTGCACCACTTGAGCCCCAAGAGGGCCAATCCATCATTCATTGGGGAACTTGTTTCTGTATATGTACTTTCCGCCCAATTATTCTTTATTAATTTGGTAATTGTATAAATAACATTTCAAGTTCCAACTGTTATAGCAAGATTTGCCTCACCCCATGCAATCTTGCACGGAGAGCCTTTTTCCATTTGCCTATGTAGAATTGAAGTCCCTTTTTGAAAATCCCAAAGCTAAAAACATGATTTTTCCATATATACGCGCCCTGCCTATAGTACATCATGCGTATATGTAGGTTTCACCACTACAGCCCGCGTACATCAGGAAATGTGCCCAAAATTAAAAAATGGTGTCGGGTTTCCATGTCATGTCATGAGATCAATGATCCTTGGCCTTCCATATACTGGAAATGTTTCGACTCAGCCCTTCAGTTCCACTTGAAGGATATAAATGGGACAAATCCGAGCTATGGAAAAGAGGAGAAATAATTCAACTTTGAGAGAAAAGTTACTCTAGAGAAATTATTCACTTCACATTGAGTCTGCATCCCTTTTTCCTTTAAGTCTGAACACATTGTTCATCCCCCAAGATCTTCCCTTATTGATTGAGAACTTCATTGTCTCTCTTACATGAGCTTGCCTTTGGTGGACAATTGAAGTGTTGGAGGCCCAGATGGAAGGAACTTAGTTTCTCGGTTCTGAACCATGTCGACATGGAAGTTTGTAACGCGTTCACTTTTGTTGATTATATCTTAATAGAAATACTATTTTCTCGTCCAATTGATATATCACAAATATTTGAATTGTTATTCCATGGGTGTATTTTTTAAGAATGTTGATGGATTATGCTATCAAATGTGCTAACATTATATGTTATCACCATATGCTTGTGTTTCTTGGTTTTTGAGGACTAGTTGTTGGTATATTGCTTTAGATCAAGTGCTCAACGGTGGACTTCATTGAATGTCTGGATGAAGTAGGCCTTTTATGTTGTCTTGCTAGCATATTTGTTTATATAGCATACTTGAGATTAGAGTTGATTTCTGCAGTCATTTCCATCTGTTGTGGTTTACCCCTAACCATAGACATATTTTCCTTGTAATAGAATTGGCGACCATATTGGGGATAGAATCTTCTTTTTTGGGATTTGGAGTGTTTTTTCTCCTTAGATTGCTCTCGTTCATATTGAGTTTCTTGTTGTATGATTTCTTGACAGCCTCTATTCACTCGAAGTCTGATTTTCTTAGCCTTCTCCTTATCCTAGCTATGTTTTGACACATATACATGGGTTTTTGCTTGACAGCCATGTACATACATGTTTTGTACTTCTGCAAGTTGCATACATATGCGTTGTTCTGTTGAACAGTTGCGTACATCAATCTTTGTTGCATGATTGTTGGGTTTGGTGGTTGTTGGGTAGGTTTTGATGATTGTTGAGTCTTCTTGGGTCTTTGTGGTGACTATTAAGTGTGTGTGGAATGACAGGAAACTTGTCTTTGGTTGAATTTTTGGGCGGTGCCTTTCTCATCATCTTTTCATTTTGATTGTCCTTGCACTTTAGGATAGGTGTTTTTCTCCTTGATATCCTACTTGGGTTGTCTCTGTCTATACACAGTAGAGTCTTTATATAGCAAGTTGTTGTTCGGTCCTTGCATTTTCATTTTATTATATTGAAAATACAAAAATATTAGGAATTTTACATTGATTGGAATTTTCATCTCTTAGGTCTTTGTCATTTATCTTAGTGCATGTAAAGAAATATTACATTTTATTTAGAATTGCATAATTGAATTGAAAAATGCATTTTTGAAAAGCATATCATTTATTGGAAATTGAAGTTAGGACTTTGCATTGTATTCATATTCATTTATTTTACTTGTTGATTCATAACATCACAAGTTTCATGGTTGCACCTTTTGAATAAGAAGGGCCATTAAAAGTAACGCTATAATTTAAAATTTATTAGTAATGATTTTATTTTCTAGGGTGCACCAACTAGCTTAGGATTTAGTGCCTTGGAATAGGATTTTGTGAGTAAACTTCTCCAAGGCTATTAAATCAACATATGTTTATGACTAAATGAGTGGAGAAATCCATTGTATAATCTGTAATATCAGGAGGCTCCTCTTACACTGTAGTTAAGAACGAGGTTGCGTGAGGTCAGTTGAAGGGATATCCCCCTGATACCTTCTTAGCGTCAGATATATTTTTGGGGATCTATTCATATATGGGGATATTTCTAGTGCCCTTACCTCCATGAGAGGCGATGCTTTCAAGGTGTTGGGATTTGCTACCCTACCCATACGAAGGACCTGACTTATGATTGTTCACATGTGCATCGGTTATACCATGGTTTCTTAGTTGCTTGACTTAGGTACCGCATAGGTTACTGTTGTGGGTGGGAAATCCCTCCTATGGACTAGCACTAAGGGTTTTATCATGTATGCAGAAATGACCTAAAGATTCTTACTCTTTACCATCATCCCATGCCTAGACCCCCATTACTCATATGTAAATACAAGGCTCAAGAGATTAAGTTGGCGTACCTTATTCTTCGTGTTTGATGTCGATCCCTTTTCACGCTTGGTCGTTCTTTGACTGCAACTCTCCTCCCAATGTTGACCTGCATTCACTAAAGACAAACAAAGAACTCCAATGCATTTGATCTATGAACTAACGGGTTAGATATTTAATCAATCATACAATCAATATTCCAATAATGACAATCTTATATGGCGGGATGGGAAAAGCAACTCTTTTATTAACTTCACAATGATACCTTACAATGATATAGTCAGCTACTGCTCCTTGATCCTAGTCCTGGGCTCTTCTTCCAATGTCTTCCAATTGCTTTGCTCTATACTTCTCTTTGCATAAGGATGGATAAAGGTTGGGACAAAGGGAATGCTCAGTCGGGTATAGTTTCTTTACTATGATTCTTCTCTTCCAAATGGGACCCCTAACCCTTCTTTTATAGGCCAGAAGAAGCTAGGTATTTGGTTGAATGTCTGGCCATGCATGGATGAAAGTTTTAGTTAACTTACCCAAAGTTGTGTGTTTCGTCAACAACTTTCCTTTTTTCATGCTTTTGTAGGTACATGTTGGCTGTCTTGGGTCATCTAGCATGTACATGCATGTAGTAATGTAGCAGGGCGCATGGGCCTTTATAAAAGGGGTTTTTAAGAAGAGTTGTTCAGCAGTGTTTTGGCAAAGAAGGAATCCGAGATGGCCTGATGCTAGGTAAGCATGTCTGGTGAAAATTAAGGTTATAACAGATGCCCCATAATGTGTGAGGTCAGAAGGGCATCTGATTGCCAAAATACATTAACAATCTTCATCGATGTGCCAAAAAAGTGAGCCCAGGGACCAGAAGTTAGGAGGTGTCGTCTGCAAAATAATAATTGTCACACCGAGGCGGGCATACCCATGCTCGGGATAAAATAAAATCATGGCTAACAATCAAATACACTATAGATCCATGTCATATAACTATATAAAGTGTAGCCGCGAGAAATACACAACGGAGCTACATCTCGAAATCAAAAAGATATACGTGTAGAGTATCTATCTTCTAGAAGTTGATAAGGCCTGATGGTTGGAGATGAGGTCTTCAGAGCTCGAGCAACAACTTCAAAAATCTTCAAAATTCAGGTAGGAGTGTAATATGAGTGTACGACTTCACTACCTAGAGGTCTTTGACGGATCTTCGGTCATGGACTAGAGAATATTGATGATCAGACTGAAGGCTTCATCGATTTCGAACAAAGACTTGATTGGACATTCAGGATGGTCAGGCATGAGGGCAAGAGACAAACTGTAGAGGGGCCAACTCAGGCTTGGTAAAAACTTCCCTTGGAAAATAGCAGGACAAATGATGAGACTTAGGCAGCATGTCATTAACATAAGTTTACAAGGCAAGAGGCAACGCAAACTCTCCATATGTTTGGAAGAATAACCAAATGGAGGATGACACAACTCTATGTAGCGAGAAATTCTTCCTAAGGTCGCATTGAATCCCAGAGTTTGACAAACAAACAGACAGATGTGCTTTATCTAAGGGAGACTCATTATGTTTCCAATAAAGAAAATACTTTTCCCTTCCTCTTTTTGGGGTATATTTGATTTTTTTGTCTTTTTCAATAATTTTGGAAAAAGAATAAAATAATTTTACGTTACATTGGAGGAATGAGTGTTGCAAACATACAAGTTCAAGGCGTAGGGACAAGACTGATGTTTTAAGTAAGGACACTCGGGAAAAATCCTCCAGTGGGCTAAAGGTGTCAAGACACAAAGGCAAAGTGCTACAGGGCTTGCATATAAGGCATGCTTTAGATGGTCCAGTTGAGAGCAACATGGAGCCAGCATTAGGCCAAAGACGTAGGTATGAAAATGTGATTAATAAAACACACAATGGTAACATCCTTTGATGTGAGTTTAACAAGCCCAGAGAAGGTAAGCTCGATAGTTTTTCATATTTAGAGAGTCTGAAAAACGTAAAAGGAGACTCCACTGGGGTACCTTTTTTGAAGGTAGTCTAGTCAGTTCGAAAAAGGGGTAAACTAGCACTGAAAAGACGTATATTCAAAACCATTTTAACGAGTGTGATAAAGACAAGATCACTCGGCCATCTTTTCATTTTTAAGGAGTCTGAAAAAATCTTAACTATGGACTCCGTCAGGAATGTTCTTCTGGACCATTTTAACAAGTGTGAAAGAATAAGGTCACTCGGTGATCTTTTCAATTTTAGAGACTCTGAAAAGAGCTTAACTATGGACTCTGTGGGGGCTCCTTTTTCGTACATTTAGTCCCTCAGGCCCGAAAAAGGGTTAAAATGATACCTGAGAGTACTCTTCTAGAGAACTGAAGTTCCTTAGAGTATACCTTTGTTCATACAGTTGACCATCCGGACCGAAAAAGGGGTAAACTACCGCCGGATAGACGTGACTTCAAATTTCATTTTAATGAGCATGAAAGGCCACAAGATCGCTCGACAATCTTTTCATGTTTAGAGGGTCTAAAAAGGGCTTAAAAGAAGACCCGTTATGTTTTTTGGGAGTCTCGAGGGTGAGGTCAAGAGTGAAAAAGAATCATGCAAATGAGGTTCAAACTCGTAATCAGGAAAAACAAAAAGGACTCCCGAGCCTACATTCATTAGTGACAACATGGACACCATAACGCAACCAGGATCTACCTAGGGCATCCATGTTCCAATAAGCTTTACCACCAAATCGTGACACTTATAAAGAAACAATGATGGTTCTATGTCACAACCTGATGGGATCAATCCTATGACAAAGGGATAAAGACAAAGAGATACAAAAGTCGGGGTGGAAACCTAACCTATATGCTCAAGTTGATAATCTGAGGTTTTTCCCACGGACCATCAAAAGTGACCCAAAACTCCTAAAAAATGTTATGATACCCAATCATAACCTTCCAACGCAACTCCTGAATCACTCTAAATGGTTTTCGGATTAAAGAAAATGATAAGGGGGGCCAAAAAAATGACAAAAAGGGGCCAAAAACTCTATAAATAGAAGTTGGCAACTCATTATCACCATTGCTGATTTGGAAATTGACTCTGGAGCAAAAAAAACCCTTTGATAAAAGTGGTGATTCTGGGAGCTACAGTGGACGAAATGACCATCCGTCTGGACCAAGTAAGTATAAACTCTCTCCTCTTGCAATTTAAATCTTTATTTATGCTTTTAGTTTCAAGTTTTGGGGGGGTGTCGACCTTCAAAAGGTTGGCCCTAGGTCCATGCAGGTTGTCTTATGACAGGCCGTGTGTACACTCGAGGAGAGGAAAAACTGCACGCGTGTACACATGACTGTCATCATTACAGCCTGTGTGGACCCCTTTATTTAATGAAATTTTTTAAAAAAAAAGAAAGGGTTAACCCTCCTGAACTTGGTGTTTTGTACGATGTATGTTCACTGGAGGGAAAGAGAGCATGAGGACATTAGTGAGTTGGTCAGGGAAGACCCCAATGTTGTTGTTGCCTTAATGCAATGTGGGTTTCTCAAGTTCTTCCTATGTCCTTTTATGCGGGCACAACCTAGGCTACTGAATGCCTTGGTTGATTATTGGCATCCCGATGCAGAGGCCTTTATGTTAGAGGGGCAGTCACTGGTGCCTACTACAGAGGACATATATTTTTTGACTGGCCTCTCTAGGAGAGGGGAACCAGTCAATTTCCGGACATTTCCTTTAGGGCCTCATAACATATCGAAATTGATAGGACTTTATTGTGAGGTTGGTACAGATCGATCGAGCTCACAGGTGCCCATAAGCAAGATTAGTTATTTATCACTGTGGGCGATTGTGTTTCTTATTGGGTGGATGACTGGTTCTGTGACTCTACATCAAGTGTCCCATGCACAGATGAACTGTGCAGTCCATTGCTTAAATGCACAGATATTTGACTGGAGCACTACACTGCTAAATTGTATGAAGAGGCAGCTGACAGATTGTCGTTCGCGAACACGGAGGAACTTCGGGTTAGGGATGATTCTATGCTCTTTCTTCTTTGAAAGAGTTCCTAGTTTTATTCCTTGAGTGGTGGTACGAGGACATCGGGCCTCTCTTCCTGCGGTTTTCATATGGGCAGTATTACTGCCACGACAAGGTGGTGGAAGGACCAATGAGTCCTTTGATGATGATTTCTTTTCTTGGTTGTCGCAATAGATCCTAGTCATAGAGGATTACCCTTATGCTGGGATTGATTTCATGAGATATCCTGAGATATCGGTACTTCCTAGCAAGGGGCGAGGAGATATGGGTAAGTTTGCATTGGTTTTTTTTTTGTTTTTTGTGAAACATATGTAATTTTTTTGTTGTTTTTTTTTTTTATATATATCATTTTTTTATACCAGAGTATTTGATAGATATGTGTCTATTATGTGCAGATGTGGGACCAGTGCGACCTACGGATTACGCGAGGAACAGGCATTGTCCTCGGCCAAGGGTCGCACCTGCCGCCATAGGGGGACCAACAACAACAGGAGAGCTTCCAGCCAGTGAGTCTGAGAGGGTTTTGAGACGAGTCGAATGAAACTTTACCTCGCTCACCCGCACAGTCCCTATGGCAGAGATTGAATATCTGCCACCATCTATGAAGCTTCATGTAGTGGGGGCACCACGGACATGGGTTCGATTGTTTCGACATTTGGAAAACGTTGTTGATCATTACAACAGGGCCCACAGGCCTTGACCTTAGTCTAGACTTTTCACATGCCGAGAGCACTACTTGTATATATTTTTTGAGGGCATAAGCCCCATGACTCGTTACTAGTCATACTTTTGAGGCGCTCGTGTCCACCTATGTACTCTGATGATTATGATATTATATATGGATTTTTATGTCCTTTTCTGTCTTATGGATCATATTTGCCTTTAACAATGTATTTACATGTTTATGTGTATGTCTTTTTATATGTGTGCGAGATGCCAGTCTAAAATTTGATTAGCTAGAGTATCTTTAATTTGGTTTAATCTCCTAGGAACATGAAAATATGTAATATAATCAAAGCTTCATTCTAAAAGACATACCCTAAGGAATCGTCGGTGTAAAGTCGGATCATTAACACGGTAGACTCTATTTAACTGAGACACAACCAGTTGAGCATCTAAATAGACTCAAATATGAGAGATACCAAATGACAGGGCATCGCGAAGAAATTCAATAACTGCACTGTACTTGGCGACATTGTTTGTGGTGTCACCTAAGCATATACCTCCGGAAGATAATAACTAGCCTCGAGGTGCAAACATTACCCAAGCTATGGAGGCAAGCCTCCGAGTATGCCGACTAGCATCGTCTGCGTACCCAATGAACACATCTGATTCACTTGACATCTGCCATGGTGACAAAAGATAACATCAAAAATGACACATCCATACTACTAAAAGAAACTAGAAAGTAATAGTACAAATACTATACATATGTTACAAAATGTTACCCAAGGTGACCTACCTATGAGTAATACTTCTTGAGGTAGATCCCATTTCTAGGCTCCGCCAAAGCATTTCCCTCAAATTCGACCAGATGACAAGCGCCCTTTTTTAGAACCTCTTTTATGATGAAAGGTCTGAACCACATGGGTTTGAATTTTCTTGCCCCTATGGAGTCCTTATCTTGGTCATAGACCAGGACAAGGTCGCCTTCAGAGAAAATCTGAGGATGAACAGATTGATCATACTGACACTTGACTTTAAGTTTATGAGCCTCATTGGCCAGGACCGCATCACGACATTGCTCATTGATCCACTCAAGGTATAATAATCGTTCTTGAAGAGGAAATGTGTCTGGAAATAACTGTACTGCCAACTTTAGGGATGGGATCTGACATTCGATAGGCAATACTGCTTCCAGCCCATAAACGAGTTGAAAAGGTGAGAAACCAGTTGCAGTCTTAACAGATGTTCAGTAATCCCATAATGATGAGTATAACATCAAATGCCAATTTGACTTGGCTGAGTTGATCGTTCGTTGTAGGATGGTCTCAAGAGATTTATTTACATCTTCCACCTGACCATTTTCTTGGGGGTAGTAGGGTGACGAATGTTCTTGCTGCAACCCAAGAATTGATGTTAACTCGGTCATCATCTAGTTTTGAAAGTGACTGCCATGGTCAGTGACAATCTCTCTCGAGATGTTGAACCTTGCTATTATTTGGTTGAATAAAAAGAGAGTCACAATCTCTCCATCATCTTTAAACATTGGCATAGCTTCGACCCACTTTGTGAAGTAGTCTACGACTACAATGATATAATGGTGCCCCCTTGCTGAAGGAGGGTTGCATGTAGTGTAATCAGTCCCCCACTTGGTGAAGGGACCAACTGTGATGATAGGAAACATGGGAGAGGGATGTGCCCTCATCTTCTGAGAGAAGATTTGACATGGGTGGCACTTCTTAACCGATTCGATACAATCTTTGATTAGTGTCAGCCAAAAGTAACATGCTCGTAAAATATTTTGGGTTGCTACCAACCCAGAAAATTACTGCCACATGCTCCAATATGGAAATCGTTAAGAATGATAATTTCTTCTTCATGAGTGATACATCAACGTAGGATGCAATCTACACCTCTTTGATACAACGTATCATCGAGTATGAGATAATTCTTGGCCTGATGGCGTATACGGCGACGCTCATCACGAGAAGCATAGGTGGGGCACTTCAAAGTCTGGAGATAGATAAGTATATCTCTGTACTAGGGATCTGAAGATGTGATCAAAAACATATCTCCTCTGATAGTCGACTCTTTGGGCACAACATCACCTAACTCAACCGGAAGTTCTGAAATAAGTTATGCGAATACCAATGACTTTTTGGATTTCACTGAAATGAAATCTAATTCAAATTCCTGGAGGACGACTATCCATCTACTGATCTTTTCGCCTATTACCCATTGTGTCAACATGTATTGAAATAGATTCACAACGGCAATGACAGTGGTCTTGCGAAATAGAACATAATGACGGAACCGTTGAATAGCATGGACTGCTGCCAATGCAACTTTTTTGATATGAGAATAATTGAGTTCCGGTTCGACTAGGCCTCGGCTCAGGTAATAGATCACATATTCTGAGAAAAAATCATCTTCTTAAGCTAAGACCATGCCGATCGTTGACTCTGCTACAGCCAGGTATAATAAGAAATATTTTTTATAGTTAGGTGGTCGAAGCAGAGGGGCATTTGTGAGGGCATGTTTCAATGCTTTGAAAGAGCATTGAGCGGCATCGTCCCAATAAAAAGGAACGTCTTTCTTTAGTAAGCGCATAAATCCCTTTGTGATATTGGCATAGTTAGCAATGAAATGCCTTAAAAAATTTGCCTTGCCCTGTTGACTCTAAAGTTGAAGGATTGTGCACAGGGGAGGCAACTGAATTATTGCCTCAACCTTGAGAGGATAGACCATGATCCCTATTGTTGACACTATGAAACCTAACAAACGTCCTGATGTTATGCAAAATTTTCACTTTTTTGGATTCAAGCAAATCCGGAAGTAGCGACATCACTCAAAGATAAGTCGGAGGTGTGTGGGATGATCCATTCTCTTGCGAGATCGATATGCTAAATCATCTAATAGGCCTCGACTATATGCTTGATATCATGGAAAGCAAAAGACATGGCCCATTGAAAGGTCGCTCCAAAATTTTTGAGACCAAAGGGCATCTTACGATACGTGAATGTACCCCATGGACAAATGAATGACATTTTGTGTTAGTCTTCAGGTTTGATTTGTATTTGATTATATCCCGAAAAACCGTCCATGAAAGAGAAGGCCTCACAACCTGCACATTCATCAATTATCTGATCGATGAATGGTGTGGGAAACTTATCTTTTGGACAGGCCTTGTTCAAATCATGGAAGTCCGTACATACACGAATTGTGCCCTATTTCTTATTGACCAGCACGAGATTTGACACCCATTGGGTCAAATGGATAGGATAGATAAAATCGACTTTTAGCAGTTTCTCAATTTCAACCTTAATGGTTGCTACTTTCCTGGGATTAACTGGACGAAGATTCTGTCGAACAATCTTGGCATATGGATAAGTTGTGATTTCATGTTCGACTATTTTTGGATCGATGTCTGGCATTTCCTCGTAAGACCAGACAAAAACGTCGTGGAATTATTTAAATAGATCTGTGTATATTTGAATCTCTTGGGGGGAACAGTCAGCTCCAACAAAAACATTCTCCATGACGCTAGGGGTTCTGGAGATATTGATCGGTATGGTTTCAGCAATAGTTTCCATATTACCCTCAGCATAAACCCCATGTGTAGCTAAGGGATTAGTAGGACAAGACCTATCTTCAGTCATAGTCAAGGTGAATTCTCTGGCTTCGATTCTTCTTAACTCTGGGAGGAAGTATGATCTGTGATGGAGATCGTCCCAGGTTTTATCCGGACTAGTCATTGCTTCAATTACTGTTTCGTCGGAGAAAAATACTAAGTCTAATGAATCAGTGCCAGCAAGAGAACCTTGAGCCCAAATAGGCTCTAGAGTCAGATCTAACTCTTGTGCAGGAGTTGGATCTATGCCGGCTAAAGCTTGTTGGACTAAAGAGTATGCTACTTTAGCTACGGACAAGGGAATGGACATGCCTGGGTTCCCTGTCCCTTCCATTGCAGTAGATGGGGAAGGAAGTATCCACGGATCATTGAAGTAAGTCATGTGAAACAACAAAACTTGGAAAATCTCAACCTTATGGTGGTTGGATATGAACTTGACATCACCTTGAGGGGGCAGGTAATAGAAGGTACCCATCAAATATGGGCACAAACCAACCCCTACATTGACTACGTCTGGTTGGGGATTATCAATCATTGGGACCGCAGATACCCCCAATGAAGGGTCAGGTCTGGAGAAATGCAATTGATCAATGGTCACAATCTGGTCCTCGTGTGGAAACAACAAGACCCGGAAAACTATAGCAACCACTGCTTGCATGGCGTAATTCCAACTCCTTCCTAACAAGAGATTGTAGTCAAGGGACGTGTCGACTACTTCTACCTCGACGCACATGGTATTCCTTCCTAACTACATGGGGAAAGAGGGAATGATACCATGTGGTCGAAATGAATGATTGTCGAAAGCAATGAGAAGAGTAGGTAATGGAGACAAAACGGGCTGGCCAATGGCCTTCCAACATGCCAATGACATAATGCATGTCAAGGCGCCCTCATCAACCACCGTGCGAAAAATATTCAGAGAAAAATTTTTAATGGGGTGAGCCACTACTATCTGAAACGCTACATGGTAAGACAGACGAGGTTTTAAGTTGGTTGTATCCAGCATGATTGTACCCGGATTACAAGTCTCAGTAGATCCTAAAGATTCTAACAAATCTTTCCTCTGGGAAGGGTAGCTTTGGAGGACCTCCAAAGAGGACATCACACAAGCGCTTTGAGACAAATCCTCCACCACAAAATAGTTCTGGGCGGCCCTTGTGTTTGGGTTATGACAATCTTTTTTGAACATGTCTTTTGGGATGCGTGTCATTATTTATCCAAATTCTTCTCGATCTGGAGAGGAAGAGATGGGAGTTTGGCTTCTTTTCCCTTCTCAGAAGTGCTTGGTTTACTGTAGTCATGCACTCTAGTCAATATACAAGCATCACCCTTCATCATATACACATTCACAGATGTGGGATTGTTCAAATATAGAGAGGGTCCTTGACTTCCCCCTTTCGTGCTTGTAGAGGCTTGGATTAGGTTTTGCCCATGTTGAAATGGATTGGTTAACACGGTAGGTTGTTGTTGTGTCACAAAATTTTGGGCCTCTGCAAGTTGAGGACATTGGTGGGTCGAGTGGTCTTCCATGCACAAGTTTCATGGATACCTCACCTTTCGTTTCTCATTGTTTCCCCTGCTAGTGTTGGAAATATGGCTACAGCAGAGATGATGCAGATGATCAAGGTTGTCATTGATGGAAATTGATTGTTTATGGAGAACAGAGGCAGGAACATAGAAGCTGAAACACAGACGCTGCAACACAAATGCGAACTGCTGAAACACAAGTGCTGAATCACAGATGCTGAAACGTAGATGCTGAAACACAAATGCTGAATCTCAGATGTT
>ML778882.1:1137217-1218708 GCA_009831015.1 Picea engelmannii
GTATGTCTCTTTCTCTGCAAGTGGGTGCTTGTAGAATCTGAAGGTTGGTGCCTTCACTCAGTTGGTGCTGAAGTAAAAGGAAGTTGGGGCTTCCACCCAGTGGGTGCTGGGATTCTGTGGGAGTTGGTGCTGGCAATCAGAGGTTGTAGCCTCTATGAGTTGGTGCTCATAAAAGATGAGTTGTAACGAAGTTGGTGCTTGCTGAACATCTTAAGAAGACGAGGTTTTTTCCCGGGTTGGGTTTCCTCTTGAAAAATCTGTGTCTCATACTTGTGAATGAATGTTGTGTGTGTGATTGTTGTTCTTTATGATATATGCTTTATGTTTATAACACTGGTTTTCACAGTAAAGACTTACTACCACTAAGATTAATGATTCGAAGTTTAAAATGAGAGAAATGGTTAATAATTTACAATAACTGATTCACCCCCCCCCCCTCTCAATTATTTCATACCTGTAACAGCTAGAATTATTAGTGGGTTTCTTATCCCCCTTACCCTTCTTTCATTGTTTTTTCTTTCCTTCAGGTTGTTGGGTGGCCTTTGGATTTGTCGATTTCACTATGTCTACATCCGACGTTTTAGTAGGGGGAGCAGCCAAAACAATAGTTTGGTTGGCCGTTGTGTGTTGTATAGACAATTGGTGCAATTGCTTCGTCAGTTGCTCAGTGGGCTTTGTTTGTGCTGAACCAACAATACCATCGGCATGTGGTCCAACTCTCTGTCTGGTTTTATCAAGTATTGAGCGTGGCGCATCTGTCAATATCTCGTATAATAAATTGGACTGAGAATATATTAGCTCAAATTGTTGAGCTCTCATGATGGCGTCTTCTTCGGAAAACACTCCCGATGTCGCGATGTCTTTGGATAACTGTGGGACCAAAGACTTAAGGAACCACTTGAGAAGGAATGCTGGTGGGACCGGCACCTTAATTAAACTCTTCCGACGTCTCCATTCTTGGATCTGATCAGAGATATGATCTATTTTTATCTATGTGAAATTGGCCAGCAATTTTGTGCCAACGTCGTATCTCACAGGTAATTGGAAATGGTTTAGGAAAGCCATTGCCAATTCGTTGAAGGAAGAGTATCTTGAGCGGTCAAGCTCAATGTACCATTTCGTGGTACTCCCTATGAGAGTACGTTGAAACAATCACAACTATACGGAGTCTTCTTTCAATGAGTTAGATGAGCACCAAAGATGAAAGGTGGTCACATGATCTCCTGGATCTTTTTTAGGCTTGACCTCGAAATTTGGTATGTCCGAAGGCAACTTCGTCGGCATAGGGGGCCAACGCGGATTGTGACAGATAGGGTCATTCAATAACCTTTTCAAGTCTAGAAAATGCAAGGTTGTCAGGAAATGTAGTTTGGGTTGTTGGTGATAACCATGGAAAAAGGGACCCAGAGTTTGACTGGCACCAGGTTGCTAGGAAAATTTTGACTGCTAGCCTGGGTTCTGGTAAAAACCATGGCCATGACCAGTGTATGGGTTCTATGTGTGAGGATACATCATCGGTTGATTCCCAAAATAGGACGTAGATGGTTGGGCGTGCATTACATTCGGAGGACTTTGGGAAGTGTTGCCCCATGTCGATCCCATGGAGATAGGCATAGTACCTTGTCTGGGGTTCCATTGGCTGTGAAACGAATTGCCCCAGATCGGGATTCCTGACGAGGGAACTGATCCTTGCCAATAATTCCAATGCCCTGATGCGGAAGAAGTTCTTGGGTTTACCCCTGTGCAGTATTAGTACCCTGCATAGGAATAGGTTGTTCGTAACTGGGATTACCCCCAGTTGGGAAAGCAAATGACGAGAAAGTGTTGTTACCAAATGCACCGAACAAAGAAAATGGTGTCGAACCTACCGACATATTATGAGAAGGTGGTCCTTGACTCCCTGCTCCAAATAAACAATGGTGTGTATGTGGCCCAGCGGATTGCTGGTGGGTGCCACCAAGCAAAGGGGATGAGGGAGGTATATGACCTCCCCCATAAGGGAAAGCGTTAAAAGGAGATGAAGTGCCCCCCATGTGTCCTTGCAGAGGAGCATTAGATCTCCCTACCCCCCGACCTAAAGTCTGTGAAGTGGAGTAGGAAAGTACATGACTTGTACCTGAGCTAGGCATCCCGTATGAGAACCGAGGGCCCGTCGCACTCGATGTGAAAGGGATTGTGGCTACCACCATAGACAGGATTGAACCATTGAGTGAGGTAGAGGTGTTCGAGACCATGGTGGCTCAGACCGGTGATAGTGGGTTAGGAGGTGGAAACTCTACTGTGGTGACAATCGTAGTGGGAATTGAAGAATTCCCAGAAGAAGTGACAGCATTTGTTTCCATTACTGCATGTGACACTGTCTGGCACTCATAAGGGTGAATCAGTATGATGATGGGTGCCGAAATATCAGTGGTTGGAGTTTCGGATGGACCAAGAGATTTTGCTCCAAAGTCTAAAACAGTTTTTTCCTCTGGATGTTGGTCGAGTACAATTTCTTGTGACCCGGTCACTTCAAAAGACCCTTGTTGGTCTAGCTTTCGCCTTAGTGGTGGCAGAGGTGGCTCCAGTGTAACCGGTTATAGGCCCAGAAGCCTTCGTGACCGGTGGAGCTCGTGATCCTCCACTATTTGAGAATATCAAAGACACCCTAGGGATTTCTATTCGTTCAAAAAACAACACACACTAAAAAAGTCCCTCCAAGATAAAAACAAGCAAACACTAAACTAGTTGGAAGAACAGTTACAACAACCAACACTAGAGCAACTTATCGGTGCAAGTGCAACTTGAACACAGAATCACCCTCCGGGTATACTCTTCAAAGCATGGCCCGATGTCTGTCCTAGGTACCATGGTATACCCTCGCAGTCACCTATGTATGTCTCTAAAAAGATAGGCAACTAGGTTGCCAGCGCGCGAACAGTCACCAGGCAGGTATAGTTGAAAGTCGGGTAGACCACAATGAGCAGGGTATCGAGCCCGAAACCTATCAAGGGTATCAAAGGCAAGTGGTCCGGAAGACAACTAAGGACCTCGAACGGATTTGAGACCCATGAAGCTTCGTGGCAAATGAAATCGATGGAATCCCAAGACAAGCCCTCTATATGTGTTCTCCACTACGATTGGTCTAGCTTTGGAGGGGTTATCTCCACTACCTTTCCACACGCGACCTCGTGTTTAGCCCCTGTGTTAGAGGGGGGTCTCGGATAACTTTCACGATACTGGACTTTGACACTCCCTCACTCAGAATCCAATGTTTGATTGAATGGCCTTGAAGAGTTTCCTCTCCAACCTAATTCAAGGCCCTAACCCTAAACTAGTTGGTTGACCCTACAAAGATAAAAAGTCTAATGAATTTTAGATTTAGCGTTAATTTTTATGGCTTGTCTTAAGTCAAAGGTTATGAAAGTGAAACTAGTGATTTTTTAAAGACGAAAGAAAAATAAACAGAAAGCTGGAAAAAAAACACCTTCACTTAACTCAAATCTTAAACAACTTGTCAAACTTAAAAAATTTCTAAGATCTTTGAACAGCAAAATCAAAGCAGGATTTCACTCGACCATGAGCTACTTATGATCTAAGTAAACCATCAAGAACTTATGACAGCAAATACTTTTCCCTGGTTACTAATGCAAAACAACACTATTTAACCAAACAAAGAAATAAAAGAATTTTTTTTTGAATGCTCACACAGCAAAGAGGGAAAATATCAACAAGTAAAAACCAAGAAAACTTCTAGCCTAAGCGTAGATCGCAAAGAGTCACTTTAAAAATCACACACAAGCAAATTAAAATTGGGCTCTCACACTTGTCTAAAAACCCTATAAAAGAAAATTTTGAGGAAAACTTATTAATGAAAAAGAAATATATTGCTATGATCAAACCTAAGTTACTGATCGCTATGAGAGAGACCCAAAAACCTGAGAGGTATAACTCTTGTCAAAGGAAAGGATGACTACCTCACCTTCAACAAAAATTTTCTCCACAAGCACACTATTGATAGTTCAACAGCAAGCGTGTGCACGCGAGCTGTGTAAAGTCAGAGCGCGTGTACACACGTGTTGGCCTTATACAGGATGTGTGTATCTCTGAAACTCTGAGACAAATGAAAGGCCAAGCAATCCAGCCCAGGTAGAGACTATTGGTACTGAGAACCAGGATCTCTTGAAGACTCAGACACTTACTTTAATAGAAAAAAGAAAAAAATTCAAGGAAAACTTCATAGAACAAACCAATCTGAGGTGAAACCTAAGCTATAGACTGAAAACAATCAAAGACTAGAAAGAGTTCCACAAAACCCCTGAGAAGGACTATTTCTAATAGAGGAGAGGATGACTGCCTCTCTAAAAGAAATTTTCTGGAATCATACATGCGACTGACACTTCCTCAGCTAGCGTGTACATGCGAGATGTGAGAAGGTAGGGCACGGGTACACGCGTGCAGACCTTATACAGGCCACGTGTACCTCTATGGGTCTTGGAAAAGAAAAAAAAAATGCAGACAAGAAAATAAATAGAGATAATTGGTCGTATGGAAGACCAGAATCTCTGTTAGCTCATACTTTTGCAGAAACTTTAAAAACAAGGAATGAAACTAGTTTTTAAAAATAACCAAACAATATTCCCAAAAACCCTAGAGATCCCCAGTATGGTCGCCAATTCTGTTGTGGGTGGGAAATACCTCCTACAGACTAGCACTAAGGGTTTTATCATGCATGCAGAAATGACCTAAAGATTCTTAATTTTTACCATCATCCCATGCCTAGACCCCCATTACTCATATGTAAATACAAGGCTCAAGAGATTAAGTTGATGTACCTTATTCTTTGTGTTTGATGTCGATCCCTTTTCGCGCTTGGTCGTTCTTTGAATGAAAATCTCCTCCCAATGTTGACCTGCATTCACTAAAGACAAACAAATGACTCCACATGCATTTGATATATGAACTAACGGGTTAGATATTTAATCAATCATACAATCAATATTTCAAGAATGACAATCTCATCTGGCGGGACGGGAAAAGCAACTCTTTTATTAACTTCACAATGATACCTTACAATGATAAAGTTGGCTACTCCTCCTCGATCCTGGTCCTGGGCTCTTCTTCCACTATCTTCCAACTGCTTTTCTCTATACTTCTCTTTGCACAAGGATGGCTAAAGGTTGGGACAAAGGGAATTCTCAATCGGGTATAGTTTCTTTACTATGATTCTTCTCTTCCAAATGGGACCCCTAACCCTTCTTTTATAGGCTAGAAGAAGCTAGGTATTTGGTTGAACGTCTGGCCATGCATGGCCAAAAGGTTTAGTTAACTTACCCAAAGTTGTGTGTTTCATCAATAACTTTCCTTTTTTTGTGCTTTTGTAGGTACACGCGGGTTGTCTTGGGTCAGCTAGCGTGTACACACATGCAATAATGTAGCAGGGCGTGTGGGCCTTTATAAAAGGGGTTTTTAAGAAGAGTTGTTCAACAGTGTTTTGGAAAAGAAGGAATCTGAGATGGTCTGATGATAGGTAAGCATGTCTGGTGAAAATTAGGGTTATAACAGTTACTTGCAGGGGTTATTCTACAGGTACCATGTGTCAGATAAGGGTCGGACAACACACAACCTTTATGGAGGATTACCTCTCCAGGGAGATCCGACCGATAGGTTGTTAATCCCATGATGGCCCTTATAACTAATTATGTTTCCTCCAATCTTTAGCAGCGGAGTCTCAGGCCCCTTTTCGATGAGGCATACCTACTTTAGAAAGGGAGGTCCCTTTCATCCACTTTATCCTATTTGTGTGTATAGTTGGCCTTTTGATTATTTTCAATGTGCTTTTTTATTATTAGAAAACCTTTGATATTTTATATCGTGCTTTGAGTTGTCATGGATAGTGGAGTTGTCATAGTTTCTTCCTTTACCGCTACCCCACCCCCCATTATGTTCACACATATCATGGAGATGAATCCATCCACTTTTCATAATGGTATGCAGAATTATGACACTCAATCCATGCCTTGGGTTTCTAATCATTTTCCTATTGATATGCCAAACGTTCCTTCACCCTTTCCATCCTCTTCGTGGCCCACTTATATGAATCCTAGTTTTGGATCTCGGGGCACCATGGCCTCTCCGTCTACGTCTTCATTTGATAGAAGTCATGTCCCTCTACCAACTCTCATTGTGGGAGGTTGGAACCTCCCCTCTTACAGATCCAGTCTTATCCATGATTTTTCAGGAGCCAGTACTCAAATGGGTGGTTATTCTACTTATTACACCCCATCCGTGTATCCTTCATCCGCCATGCTGGTTCCTATGAACCCTTTTCCCATGGCAGGTCCAAATATGTCCTCTAGTATTTTATATGGAGGGAATCAGTTTTATGGTTCAGGCTACCCTCTTTATGAAACCCCTTCACATGGGGGAAACATATCTCCTCACTTGAATAATCCTTATCATACTTTTCTCTCTTCGTAGACATCTGCTTCAGTGATGATGCCCGTACAAACCTCTATGGATCAATTGGGCAGAGGATACTACCTTTTCGTACAAGGACATGGTGTAAACCAGGACCCTTCTTGGCCTGCAATGTCTCAAAACCAATCTTTCTCGGGACCTTGGTATCAAATGCCACAACTTACCACCGTCGCTAGTCCATTCATTTCCAGTCATACTAGAGCTCCATCACCAACTGTTTCTAGTCATCTTGCAGATTGGTTGACAACCTCTGCGAGTCATGTTGAAGACCAACAAATAGCCACTGTTATTCATGTTAGGGGCATCACTCTAGTCACCATGAGTCATACTGATATCACATCTCCAACCTTTGTACATCATGTGGGAGATGAACCTCCAGCCTCTGTTAGTCATGCACAGATCATGTCACTATCCATTTTAAATGATGTTGGAGGATTTCATACGATTGAGAATCGTAGACGTGTCGGACATAAGCCCAGATTCCTTTGCAAGACTTGTGAAGGAAATCATGGAACTCGACAGCAAATACAAAAGGTGATTAGAGTCATTATGCATAATTACATAAATAATAAATGACCAGCAGTATTGTCGAATCATTTGGCGAGAACCTATACTTAACTTACTTTCCTAGAATTTTTTTGCTAGCTTACAATCAAATCCACCTGGCTATCCCTTCCGGGCTGACAAACTCTTTTTGACGGCTTCCTGCTTCCTTTCCTTTGTTGGTTGTCTCTTTTCTGCCACACCTCTAGTTAATGCTATATCTTTGCAACCTCCAGCTTTCTCAGAGTTTGTCAATCTGAATTTGTCAGTGTTGGGAAGAATTGGGATGCATCTATTATATGCAATGATTAGTTACTTGGTTTAATCTAATGGTCCGAGGATGAACCATTTGGGTTATGATCGAAGCTACGATGGAATAATCAGGATTTTGTCGATTGGTTGGAGAAGGAACATAGAGAGAAATTATCATTCTCATGGTTCAATCACAAGTGTGTTTCTCTCTCTCGCACCTCGTTTGTGTCCTGCTACTGTCGGGATACCGGAAGCATGGTTCTCACCTGGGGGCCCTTCGGGTTCTGAGGCGTCTGTGGTTTCCCCACACTCTTTTTCTACTTTGATGGACACGATAGTCATGACGATTCAATCCTCGCCTGATCACACCCCCATTTTTTAAGGTGATGTGTCTCTTGGCCTCGTTATCACACATCTTATTCAACCAATGATTGAAGAAATGGTCGCACCAGTGCAATCTTCAGTCAATCCAACTCTCCTTTTGTAGGGTGATGTGTCCTTCAACCATGTCATTAGAATTTCTAGAACTGCACCTTCTGAACAAGAGAGATTTTTGATCTCACGGAGTACTCTCCCTTCATGTCCTGGAGAATTTCCCTTTGATTGGGATGGTCTTGTGGGGTATCCAATGCCTCCTCGTATGTCCTTTCAAGTAAGAGACATTATCTGATATATCATGGAGAAGGTAACCTCCACTAGCACTTTATCCTTCTCAACTTTGAGAGCTTTGGTTTTTCCCAAGCTTGTGTCGGTTATTTGTAAGATGTTGAACTTTCATAGAATTCCATCACGAAAGCCTTGGCCTCCCCCATGACATGTCACCTAGAAACCTCTCAACGAGTTTGATTTAAGCTCTTTTTTGACTTGTCTAAAAAGTGAAAATATTGTCGAGTGAAATTTTCCCTTTCACACTTTTTAAATTGGACTTGAAAGGTCGTGAGTATTGGTTAAGCTCTTTTCCAACTCGTTTTCAAAAAGAGAAAAGATTGTCGAGTGAACTTGTCTCTTTCACGCTCGTAAATTGGATTTGAAAGGACATCTATTTGGTACAATTTTATCCCTTTTTCAAACCAAGTAGACTAAGATTATGAAAAAGGACATTTTTTGGCGTTAAGTTGTGATTTCATCTCATGCCCTTGCTTGTAGTATTGAGCCTATTGTCGGTTCTCGCTTTGTGTTATAAATTGTTTGCCTATCAGTTTTTGCATCCTCAACCAAGCAAAGCCTTGTTTATATCCTTCACAACTTGACATCCTATACCTAGGAGGGAACATTCCCCCGAGTGTCTATCTCCTGCATGTGCCTCCTTATATTGAGCATAGGTATGTTCCACTGCTGGAACTATTTTTTCTTACTTGAGACACTTGTTCCCTCCTTTGTATCATAGCATTCATTTGAAAATGAAAAAACAAAAAAGGCTAGTGGGAAGGGAGTATTATCTTATATTTTTAGAAGTTGTGTCACCTTTGAACATAGTACAAAAATTTTGAGTCCACTGGTCATCATAATTTTGGGTTTAGCATGACCTTAGGAGGCTGAGCTCGTTACATTAGAGTTTACTCCTTCGATCGGTTACTCTTCCAGTCCCTATGGAGAGTTTGATTGATGCCTCCTGCATCTCATGGTTTCATCATCGAGTCTATGCTGCCAGAGTCTTCCATATGTCTCATGCTCTTGTTCAAAGGATGTTTATCAACCTATGTCGGTCATTCCTCATAACTCTTGACTTTGCATGTCAGCCATTCCTCATAACTCTTGACTTTGCATGTCGGCCATACCCTTAGTTTGTCTCATAATCACATGAATTTGTAGTCCTATTACACACCCTAATCCTAATTTCCTCATTGGTAGGTAACCTTGAACCTAACAGTCGAAATTTCATCATTGTTCATTGACTGGGTGGTTTCCCTTATGTTCGACGATAATACATCTATTCACACATTGGGATTTGTGTAGTGCCTTGGATGCCATTGGCCTTATTGGTGATTTCCTCGCCTTTGCCAGCATTTTTTCTCATTGGATTTTATTCAGAGGGTCTTTTTTGTGTACCGCTTTCACTTGGCACATGTGAAAGATGCACAAGGTCGTTGGTTCGTGAACATGTTCTTTGTCCGATTTCCTCCAAATCATCAAGCTCTTTCTTTGTACCTCGTGCTGAATGATGAGAGATACCTCAATGCTCTCCTTTCAGCGGGTCTCCTTCCATCAACTTCAGCTCATCTATTCGGGAGATGAGACCTAGAATCCTATGAGTACCTAGAGGCTTGCAGTCATTATTGGCAGGTTCTCTCGCCATCGACAGTTGGGAATACATCAATGTCTCCTGATCGATGGATTATTCATGTGTTCAACCCTGACTCCTTTATTCACACTTGTAAGAATGTACTTGATGCCTTGATGCCTAATTTCATCATCGGTAGGTTGTCTCGTGTTTGTTAATGGTATACCTCAATGACCGGTAATCAAACGAAGTCTCATTGTGTTCGACCTCAAATCCTTTATTCACGTGATGTAGACTTGCACCTTTGGAGGATTGTGTAGAAGACTTGAAGACATCAGTTTATAGTTGTAGCTTTCTTGATTTGTTGCTACCTTTTCATTGGACCAATACTTGTGTGACTTCAGTGATCATGGGAAATCAGATTATACTCCATTGTATATAGATATCTTCAGATTGATTTTGATATTGGTTTTACTAGGCCTTGTTCGTGACTATGACAACCTTTGTCATGTAACCACATTTGTAGTTTCATATTCATGGCTATGGACAGTTGTTTGGTATATTTTCACATGGATCTGCAGTGTAATTCAAATTGGCAGCCATGTATACAAAGTCAGTACAGATTGTAATGAGAAACTAGCTCTTTTAGTTAGGTCCCCATTACTCCACTTTTGGGTATTATAATGTATTTTGGCCATCATAGATATTCGTCTGACCTCACACATTAGGTGGCATCTGTTATAGAAAGATTTACCTCACCACGTGAAATCTTGCACAGAGGGCATTTTTCCATTTCCCTATGCATACTTGAAGTCCCTTTTTGCAAATCCTAGAGCTAAAAACATGATTTTTCCACATATACACACCCTGCCTATAGTACAACATGTGTATACGCAGGTTGCACCACTACAGCCAGTGTACATCGGGAAATGTGCCCAAAATTAAAAAATGGTGTTGGGTTTCCATGTCATGTCACAAGATCAATGATCCTTGGCCTTCCATATAATGGAAATGTTTCAACTTGGCCCTTCAATTCAACTTGAAGGCTATAAATGGGCCAAATCTGAGCTATGGAAAAGAGGATAAAGAATTCAACTTTCAGAGAAAAGTTAATCTGGAGAAATTATTCACTTCACATTGAGTTTACATCCCTTTGTCCTTTAAGTCTGAAAACATTGTTTATCCCCCAAGATCTTCCCTTATTGATTGAGAACTCCATTGTCTCTCTTACATGATCTTGCATTTGGTGGAGGCCTAGCTGGAAGGAACTTGGTTTCTCAATTCCGAACCGTGCCGACATGGAAGTTTGTAACTCAGTCACTTATGTTGATTATATCTTAATAGAAATACTCGTTTATCATCCAATTGATATCTCACAAATATTTGAATTGTTATTCCATGGGCGTATTTGTTATGAATGTTGATGAATTATGCTATAAAATGTGCTAACATTATATATTATCACCATATGTGTGTGTTGCTTGGTTGTTGAGGACTAGTTGCAGGTATATTGCTTTGGCTCAAGTGCTCAACGGTGGACTTCATCGAACGTCTGGACGAGGTAGGCCTTTTATCTTATCTTTATAGCATATTTTTTTATATAGCATACTTGATATTAGAGTTGATTTATGCAGTCATTTCCATTTGTTGTGGCTTACCCCTATCCATAGAGAGATTTTCCTAGTAACACGAAAAAATAGAGTAGATTTTTGTCATCGCCCCTGACAACATTTTTTTCCTTGGGATGCGATAGCCCATGCCGTCCTTGGTTGGGGAATTACCCTTTCATCACCATGTTTGAAAAAATATCCATATTATGGCTCAAATATCTGTATGTTGAGAAATTATCTATTCCTTTGTAGTCTCACATATTCATCACAGTTTACCCAATATTCGGTCGTCCCCCTGACACGAGATCATGTTTTATGGTTGTTGTCATCATTCTGTTTCCCCCAAACAAGGGAAGTTCTCGAGTCCCATACATATTGAACATCGTTCATGTCACCATTCCATCCATCCTCTCCTCCATTCATTCCATGATATTTGTTTGATTGAATCAATGCCAATAATCCCTTTTCTTCTTGTAGTTGTGCCCCTTTCCTGTCGATGTCAGTACAGGTTTCCAGGAAGATGACAGTATCTTGGATTTCATTCCCTTATTAATGAGCGACTCAGATGGCACAGAAAGAGTCTTTGTCACTTTCTGATGTCGTTGACCCCCATGACATTCGACTCCAACAAAGTTTCATGTTATGGTGGGTCTTACTATGCGACTGTCGTAGTTTTTAGTAATTATTGAAGACCTCTGAATTTGATAGGCCATCAATCCCTTCGAGTTGTTCATACCTCGATTCAAATCTCGTTCAGTAATCAGAACCATTATCTGCCCTTTTTTTTACACCCCTGAGGGCATTGTAGACATATACTTCATCAACAATATTAAGTTTTTGTCATTTCATTTATGGTTTCATGACATGAGCATGGGGCATGCCTGCCTCGTTTGTACCCAGATATATATTTCAGTTTTTAGAGAATACTTGGTTCCCCTCAAGATCTCCTTTTCCTCCAAAGGATCTCTCTTATAGTCCTCCTCATATGTCAACTACAACTCTCCTATTCACAAAATAAATAATGATGTATTTCGGCTATATGTATGCTCCTAACCTCACACATTAGGGGGGCATATTTTATTGCTGAAAAATTTCTCACGAGAAATATAGACAATGGTTGAAGAGAATATCAGCACAAACACAACATACCTCCAACATTTATAGGAGTTACTTCATCAAGATGACAAAGCTATATAAAAAGAGTCCTGAATTCCCGTGCATTTCCACCAAAGTCAATACGGGCACATATGTGCGGATAAGCAAAGCGTCAAATGTGCACTCTGCACAAGTTGCACAACTATCACTGATTCAACCCATGCAGAAGAGAAAACAACAGATTTATGGATTTGGTCAAGCCTCAACCACTTTTAGGCTGAAGTGAATCAGGAAAAGACCCTAAGATCGACCCAAAATTTTGTCTTGGGATGACTAAAAGGATGGGATGTACCTCTAAAGGCATCACATTCAAACTTGGAACATGTTATGAAATATATTTCTATGGTCCTATTAATACATGGCCATTGTATGTTGAAAAAGAAGAAGTTCATTGTATTGTTATGTTGCCCAATTACTCTTGGAGAAACCATTTTTTTTCTTGAGAATAGTTTGAGCAAGTATTGCATAGGGAAGGTTTTCCACCTCTTGGAAAGATTTTCCATAGACTTCTTCACCATTTTCAATTCCAAATAGGAGAGTAAAATCTCTACTTTGAGGGATTCAAGATCCCTCCATAGGAGGAATAGGGGATTCATAAATTCCATATTTCTTCTCTTGTTGTTCTCAATTCCAAAGACCATTCTGTATTGGGTAACCATTCTTTGTGTCAAGTTTCATGCATCCTTTGTTTATATTTTCTTAGTTTAGTCTTTTTTGTTTGTCATTTCTTTCTTGTTCTATTTTTTTATTTCTTTATTTCTTTTTTTGCTTTGTTGGCCTATCAAGGAAACTAAAGGGGTCTCTTTTTTCTCACTCTAGTGACCAAAAACCCAAAACAGGGTTAACTCCATGGAAACTAGTAATATGCTATCCTAAATCTTTCTTAAGGCATGACACATGAAACACATTATGGATTTTACTTCCCTTCGGCAACTCGAGCTCATAGGCCACCTCCCCCACTCACCTCTTAATCATGTAAGGGCCATAGAATCTTGGCTTCAGTTTCTCTACCCCACTCCTTTTTAACGAAGACTGTATACAAGGTTGTAGCCTAAAAAATACCAAGTCTCCCTCCTCTAAGTTGTGCTTACCTGGTTCTTATCCATGTATATATTTTGTTGATTCTGGGCTACTTGTAAATTCTTCTTAAGGATCTTGAGGATCTTTTGACTCTCATGTATCCAATATTTGTCTTTGGAATCCCTTTTGTCCCCAAATATTACATCTAAAAATGATGGAGCATTCCATCCATACAGTGCTCTTAAGGGTGTCATCTCAATGGACATGTGATAGGTATTCATATAACAGTGTTCTCCCATGTGTAACCACTTAGTCCATGCTCACTATTTCCCCCCGAAAAATTTCTTTAGAATTTATTCCACCCACTTGTTTACAATATCGGTCTACCCATATTCTTGTGGATGATAGTCAGTGCTTGGTGTCAAATCTGTACCTACTAACATGAACAATTCCTGCTATAAAGTATTGATAAATGTTTTTCCCATGTCACTAACTATGTACCTCGTCAATCCGTGGAGTCTGAAAACCTCCCTGAAGAACAACTCTACAACTTGTGTTTCCTTGTATTCTGAAAGTATCACAAAAAAATGTGTGGAATTGGTCAATATATCAACCACTACATAAATATAGTCTCTACCTTGCACCTTGGGTAGGCCCATAATTAAATCCATCGAAATTCTCTCCCATTTCTACTCTGGGGTGGGTAGCGGCTGAAGTAAATTTGTAGGATGTGTCTGCTCCAAATTACTCTGCTAGCAAGTCACACACTCTCTTACATGCCTCAACACATCATCTTTAAGACCCTTCCATGAGAATCTGTCCCTAATTTTCCTGTAGGTTTTAAAATATCCCTGATGCGCTGCTAGTGGCAAATCATGTGTTGCATTTAGAATCTTATTTTTGAGATCAGACTTTGGAACCAATTAGATCCAATCTTTGTAGAATATGACATCATCTAAGACTCAGTATCTTTCATCATGTACATGTCCATCCATTAACGCAAAAGTGAATTGGTTCTTGGAGTACTCCACCAATAAGTCACCCTTCCAATCAACTGATATCTCTAATAATGAAAAACTTGTTGGTTTATCTCCCTCCTCGAGCTCAATAGCATGCTCAAACCCTTTGTGTGGAGGTCATCCTGGAGGAATTTATCCAAAAAAATACTCTTGATTCCCTAGTAATGCATGTATCTTTGTCTCATACCTCTATCTGCCATATGATGCTCTTTGTGTAGTGATCAAGCACGTGGTTGCATATGCTACATCATTGTGCCTGAATATTCTCTCTATCCTCTTTGTTGAAACTGTCCTCGGTTTCCCATTGGAAATTCCCCTCAACACCACCTTCTTTACCTCATCATCTTTGTATCCCATCTCCAAAGTCTAGTATCATTGGGCCCTTCATTTTGGAGAACATTTAGTTTTGAAAAAGGATCACAGTTTTTGCAATAAGTCATAGCAGGGTAGCGGAATGCTAGAAGCATTTGAAAGTAGCTATGCTGAGTAGAAAGATAACTACTAGAATGAAAATAGTGAATACAAATCAAATTCCAGCTAGATGGGGAAGCAAAAATGTCTAGAAGCTTCAAGTGTTGGAAAACACAAAGAAAGAAAGCAACAGAAATGGCATCAAGAAAGTATAGAAGATAAATCAAGAAGTAGCCAAGGAAATGATACAAATTGGGGAAAATGTAATGGGAAAGGGATGACTCTCGTTGTTGTTGTTACTATTTTTAAGTGGACGAGCTAATTCTGAGATCTGTTATTATCATTGAGATTTGTTAGATTGTTGTTTCTCAATTCTTATTCTTCTTTTGGCATTGGTTTTGTTGTATAAGTCTTGATGTGAAAGAAATAATCCATGTACATTATTATGTGATATGATAATACATAATGGATTATTTAGGCATCCAAATATGGATGAATGCATGATCTCTCTCTTGTGCAATATGTCATGTTTTGTGTAGTTTCTATTTGCAATATGCTTTCCAATATCTTGTGATGTATGTGCTTATCTTTAGGTTGCGCAACATGGATTATTGAATGCATAACCTGGTTTAGAATTCTAATGATATGATATTTTACATTTAAGTATGAATATGAATTGTATTGTGCTAGATCTGATGGTGTGTCCACATTCAGTCACTTTATCACACACAAGTATCGACTGCACTTCGGGTGAGACCTCCTTCCCTAAGGAACATTGAATATACCAATGCTCCTAGACTACATCGGTACTTTAGTTGGTAACCTCCAAGAACCCTAATCTTCAATTTTGTGCCAAAAAATGGTTTCATTGTTGGGACATGGCTTCTAAGTGATTCTTTAGAGGATGCAACATCATATTTTTAAATATGACATTACGAATTGGGGGCAAAGAAAGTGTGATGGATGTATATTTCAAGCAGCTAAACTATGATAAAAAAGTAGGAGGGTTGTGAAGGACATTGTTTTTTATTTCGAACATGTAAGCGACCAGTATGAAATCTTATGGATCTGATTTCTGGAAGAGGTCTATCAGTGGCTCGATCGGTTGCAAGAAGCGCCAGAACTTAAAGATCACGTCAATAAAAGATTTAATTGGATTGTTGAGCAGCTAGCCACTCTTCACAAGTTGGATCACCATATTTCTCGAGTTGTGGATTTATGGGTACACACTACCCTAGAGGGATACATTATTTAATTTTCCACAAAGAACCACTAGTCTTTCTCAAAGGTAGAAGCAGTATTCTACGAGGGAGCTTGAGGAAGCTAACTACGAGAAATTTTGTTGTGGATTAAGATCTTGCTAGCAGAAGAGGGAATGTTTTTGGTTGCTTCGGTTGAAATGGCAGTGTAAAACCCTTGTGCATGAGGGGTGGGTGACTTAGGCGAAGGTTCATGAGTTAGGATATGGAATTTATTAAGGTATAAGGGGTTTTCGTGAGAATATTTCTATATATGAGCGGGCTCAAAAAAGGGTTGTTTTGATTGAAAAGAGGTGTAAAAAATAGATGTGAAAGTTAATGAAGAGGCTTGATTAGTCGAAGAAGAGGATCGGCTTTGAGAAGAGTCATAAAAGAGAGTTAGAGAAGTTGAGGGAGTTGCATACAAGTGGAAGGTTGGTCAGTCGATGGTTGAAGGAGAGGTTTGGAGAGAAAGGTGAGATTTTTGGATAGAGTATATGAGGTGAATAAAATTTGGAAGAAATAATTAATATAGGAGTTTTCATCAAGGAAAAAGACTCAATTGTAACCTATGAAGAAGTTGTGGGAGAACTAGCTTCGACAATGCTTGAAGAAGTGAAGTAATCTATAGGACCTGATACGATATGGTCTCCTAATGTGACTCCCTAGGTTAAAGAATACCATCCCAAAGACACATGAACTAGCCTTAGATCACCCAATCCCTTAGTGCAATCTAAAAATACAGTAAATTCTACAATAAACTCTCCCATAATTTCTCTCATTTCTCCTCATTCTAGTCCAACCAGTTCAAGTGGTAGTAGTAGTAGTAGTAATGTGGCAATTTCTTTAGTTTTATCACAACAAGGACCTTTAGGATTTATCTTGATAGGGTCCCCAAGTCCTTCAGTGGTGCATCAACACACCAGTTCCCTCACTTGATACCCAAAATTTTGGGGTAAAGGGGTTGAGGATGTTGAACATCATTGGTTTATTTGCGAGGTCATATAGTGGTCTCGTGGAACTTTGGATGCTAATAAATTAGTCGATTTTCAGAACACCTTGAGAGGTCGTTCTTTGAAATGGTATATGAAATCCATTGAACTAGGAAATCCTCAAGGACAATCTTTCACTCTTGCTCAAGTCAAATAATGATTCAAAGCATAATTATGTTTATCCCAGTCAGAAATACATGCCCTCTTTGATTTGTGGGAGATTAAACATAGAGATGGGGAATATTATTGGAAGTATAACCAAAGGTTCAAATATGTGATAGGGAAATTAGCAAACCCCATCCATGGAGGCCACCGGTGGGAATGGTTTATTCAGGATATTTTACCGTTAACCCAAATCCTGTTAACCCAACAAAGAATAGCCACTTTGGGGGAATCCCTAGAATGGGCTATGAAAATCGAGGTGATGGTGGGATATCCTGGCAGCTTGTGGATGATAATACCACCTGATGACTATAATTTTACACAACTGCAAGGCCAAATTTTTGCACTAACTAAAAATTTCAAGAATTGGTCATTCCTAGATAAATTCATCCACAGGTATGGTGTACGAGATGATATACCGAGGTTCATACATTGACAAAATGTCCCAAATCGAGGGGTGCAGGACCCCCTCTGCAATCGATGGAACCTCCATTAATAGGACCATCTGGAGAGGTTGCACAAGTCGCAGCTGCAATGCAATTCCATGGCCCGATGTAGTACCATGCCTTCCTAAACCATTAGAGTAATCTGAATAATGAATATTGTGAAATTTGTAGAATTCACAGGAATTCACCGAGACACTACCCAATCCTACAAAAATACACCCCTATCATGAACATAGTTTACTATGAATTCTGTGGGTCACATACTCACACCACCAATCAGTGTCGGGATCTTGATTCTCTCCCAGAAAGACTAGATCGGTCTACATTCAGGGTTGATGAAGATCCTCAAGGATTTGGAGGAGGATATCGAAGTACTGGAGGAGGTTTCAGAGGTTAGTGAAACAGCGGGAGAGGACCAACTCAATGTTATAATTGTGATGATCAGGGACATATCGCTAGATATTTTCCTCTTTCGAGACATCCTTGGTGTGCCCATTGTAGAAACAAAACCCATGCCATCAAGGATTTCCCTGAGTTGATCACAAAGTGGGAATATCACACAAGGTAGTGAAGTGCCAACTTGATAAATTTTGAGTCTCGGCCCATTACTGAAAAAAAGACACCCAATATTAGCATTATTACTAGATGAGGAACAAGGATTGGTGTCAATTTTGACAACTCGACTCAAAGCAAGATCTACAAGGCGGCACCAAGAGATGTTAAATATGACCCCCTTGTACAAAAACAATTATTTAAGGACGTTGTCAAGATATTCTGATGGATTTCTAATCCTGCAATACCGACACCTACATACTCAAGCCGTGAGATGCAACCTAAACTGGCGGATTTTTTTTGGGCACGGATAGATCCTCCAGCAAGACCCCCATAGACTATTGATATGTGGCTCTGATTATTTTCTCATTCTGGATGACGAACAACTCACCAAGGAGTTGTGGAACGCACTCAAGGGGATTTTATAGATTGAAGGGAACCTAGAAGAGTTGATTGTTTCTCATCTTCCAAAGAGAAATATAGGTAGAATATAGAAATTGGCAATTTTATGCTAGATTTGGGATCTGGCATCAACATAGTATCAAATAAAACTTGGGAGGCCATGGGTAATCCCAAGATCATCTATTCTCCCATTCAATTGTGAATTTCCAATTAGTATTGTATCTATCTTGTTGGGAATCTACACAATGTTGAAGTGGACTTAGTTGGAGTAAAGACAATGGATGACTTTGAGGTTATAGATATCATGGGGGAGAAGGACCCATACCTATCTCTATTTGGAATTGACTAGGCTTATGAGAATTAAATTTTTATAGATCTTAAGAGGGAAATCATGACCTTTGAAGTGGATGGTATGAAGGTAACCCAGCCTTTAGACCCTTACCAAGGTCTTCGTTATACGGACCCACTAGAGGAGAACATGGAAGAAGATTCCTTAGATCACCTTTATACTCTAACTATAGAGAAGTGAATAGACTACATTAACCCCAATGTCGATGGCTCCATAATCTGGTGGAGTATTCAATATGCAGGTGAGGACGCAGAGGTAGATTTTGACAACTTGAATAAGGAAGATATGAAAACTTCTCAAGGTGTTACGTGACTATCAGAGTTTCCAGGTGTGTTGGAGCAGAAGTTAGAGACTAACCTATTTATGATGGGACTTTAGATTTACGTAGCTTTCTTATTGAGTTAGAGGATAAATTTGTGCCAGAAAAAAATAATTATTGTACTTGATGTTACATTAAGATCCTCTTCAGCTAGGTGGTGGGCCACCCATAAGGGTACTTTGACTTCTTGGGATGAAGCAAAGTGTGTCATTCAATATTGGTTTATTTCCCCATCATTGGTTACTCAACCGAATAAGGATCAGGAACCAAATAATCAGACCTTGATTTTGGTAGCATACGATGGGGTTTCTGATCCAAGGGAGCATGTTGCACATTGTATTCAGTTCTGGGAAATTTCACAACTTCCTCCTCAATTTTGGGTGCATCAATTTATTCACTCTTTGGGACAAATTCCAACCGCTTTTTATGTAAATGAGGAGGCTCGATGCCAACCACTTGTTGGGAAGTCCTTCAAAGCCAGTTCTTCCAAGACTTCTTATTCTTGAGTAAGTCCCTTTGAATCACTCTAGCTTTGCAACAGATTAAGAAAATGATTTTTACTGATAAATTAAAACCTATACATCCTCCCAATGTTTTCTTTGAACATGAATACCTCCTTCATAATAGCCTTTACCCCTCCCCTGTATGAATACATTTTACTTGTAGTAAAATTGATGAAGACCCAAGAGACCTTGAAATCCTAGAAGATCTTAGGCATTTGACCTTTAAAGAATCATAAGGCACTAGAGTTGTGCATGAAACCAAGTCAGACGATGTTAATCATTCTTATTCTCAACCCCTGAAGTTGTGAAAAATAAACATAGGGAGTGAGTACCACCCTAAGCTATCTTCCATAGGGGAATACTAGGACGAGCAGACCATGATAGAGATATAGGCTCTATTGCGGGAGTATGAGGACATATTCCCTACAAATGTTTCAGAACTAGAAGGTATTAAGGGATATTTAGGGGAGATGAGGATAGAGTTAAATCATGAATCAAGACTAGTTAAACACAGGACATACCATCTAAAGCCCAGGGTCAAAGAGAAAGTGAAGAAGGAGATTGATAGGATGTTGGAAACTGGGTTGATTTTCCTTGTCGACGAGGCTAAAAGGATCAGTCCTATCTTCATATTAAAAAGAAAGGTAGGAAGGATATAATTTTTTTTGTGGACTATAGAAGTGTGAACATTTCTTGTGTACATCACCCCTTTCCTACCCCCTTTAGCAATGAGGTATTGGATCAAGTAAGCAGGAAACAAAGCATACTCCTTTATGGATGGGTTTTCTATATACCACCAGGTTCGAGTCGTCGATAAGGAAAATACTACCTTCACTACTGAGTGGGGATCATTTTCCTATAATGTTATGCTTTTTGGATTCAAGAATTTCCTAGCAATGTTCTCTTCGATAGTGGTCGCAGTGTTTCGCAATTTCATTCATAAGTTTCTTGAGGTATACCTGGATCATTGGACTATGTACAACTTACTTAATGAGTACATTTGTCTATTATAGTTGATGTTGGATCGTTGTAGACAACTACATATTTCCCTTAATCTAAAAAAATGTATTTTTAGTGTACCATTTGGGAATCTGCTAGGACATATAGTTTGTAGGGAAGGAGTTCTAGTCGATCCTGCGAAAGTTGCAGTAATTCTCTAGTATGACTCCTCCTACCACTGTCAAATAGTTTTAAACTACTTTGGGCCATATTGGATACTATATCATGTTTATTAGAAATTACGCAAGTATAAATGCACCTTTGGAACAAATACTAAAGAAATATGAAGAATTTCATTGGAATCAGGATTGTGGTAAAGCATTTGACCTGCTCAAAGAGAAGTTGAGTATTGCACCTATTTTGACTTATCCTAACTGGAAAATTGAGTCAGATGTGCACATTGATGCCTCTGCGATTATATTGGGTGTTATCCTGGCACAACTAGGGGATGTAAATCTCAATCATATTGTCTACTTTCCCAGCAAAAATCTTTCCCAAGTTGAGTGCAACTATACTACAATTGAAAGGGAAGGTTTGGAAATGGTTTATGCTTTACAAAAGTTTAGACATTATTTGTTAGGAAGTCATTTTAAGTTTTTTACTGATTACTCTTCTTTGACGTATCTGGTTTAAAAACTTGTGTTAGAAGGTCAAATTTGTAGATGGTTGTTGTTATTCCAGGATTTCTCTTTTCAGGTCATTGTCAAGCCTGGTAAAATAAATGTGGGACCAGATCATTTATCTAAACTAGATTCAGGAGAAAGTGGTGGACCTATGGATGACCAGCTCCCAAATGCAGATCTATTCCATATTGAGGATATTCTAGATTACCTATTGGACATTGCATTATTTTTAACCACTAGTACTATGTTGGTGGGTTATTTCGTGACTCAAAAGATGCACCTCATGGTTCGTGCAGCGAGTTATCAACTGATTGTGGGCCAACTATACAAATTGGGATTGGATAGTATCTTGATACATTGTGTACTTAATCATGAACAACCTAATATTTTGTGGGAATGTCATAGTGGAGTTGCGGGAGGACATGTAGGGGGAAAGACAACTACCAGAAATATCTTACAGGCAAGATTATGGTGGCCTACAGTGTTTAAAGATGATAAGGAATATGCTCGGGCCTGTGATGTATGTCAAAGAGTGGGAAATTCATCTTGTTGTGATGACTTAACTCTACACCTTGTCAGAGCGTTGCAAGCCTTTGAAAAATGTATTGTTTATTTCATCGATCTGATAAATACCCCTTCTAAACATTCAAAGGAAAGATACATAATTACCTCAATTGATTACCTAACTTGATGGGCTGAAGCAGAGATTGTTCGATATTTATCTACCTCCATAGTAGCACGGTTTATTTTTCAAAATGATATTACCCGGTTTGGTTTTCCTCGGAGCTTGACCAGTGATCAAGGAGCCGACTTTCTCAATGAGACTATTGTCACCCTTACAAGACAATTTCTTATTCAGCATCATAAGAGCAGCCCCTACCATCCACAAGCTAACGGTACAGTGGAATTATTTACTAAAATCTTGGATATGGGCTCACTAAAGTCTGTTGCGCAAATCAAGATGATCAGTATGAGCGAGTTCCAGCTGTGTTATGGGCCTACCGGACTACTATGAAGTAATTAAATAGGTATACTCTTTTTCAACTGGTATATGGAAAATAAGCAGTTGTGCCAGTTGAGTTTCTCACCCCAATTTTATTCATTGCACAAGCTACTAAGATGACAGATGATGACTCACTTTCTCAATGGGTCGAGGAACTGATGGTACTTGACGAAGCTAGCTTCTTAGTATAGTTTCATCAAACCATGGAGAAATACCAGCAAAAGTCCTAGCATGATCGACATATAAATCATAAATCATTTGTCCAAGGTGACCTTATGATATTATATGAAAGCAAGTATCAGAAACATCCAAGGAAGCTCCAAAAGCATTGGCTTGTACCTTTTATAGTTGTGGAAATATGTTACTCTAGAGTTGTCTTATTAGCGCAACTTGATGGAATTCTTCGACCGATAAGGGTGAATGGCGCACACTTGAAGCCCTACCTTTTTGCTTCATAAATCAAGTTTCGTTCCGCTCTTGTCTCCGGGAGTGAGTTTCATAGGTAGGATTTCCAATTTTTTCTCTATTTTCCATTTCCATCATTAAAATGGTGATGTTTCCAACTGTCACCGACCCTAGAAGTCTCGTAGTTTTTTCCACACAGTCCAACCCGGATATCACCTTTGTGGTCGAGGGAGTCTCAATAACATCATCTCATACTTAATGTTTCCAAAGTTTGAATTCCATGCCCTTGATTGATCATGTGGGTTGTTAAAATCTGTTAGTACCTTTTTATTTGTCATATTGCCTCTCGCTATCATAGTCAATTAAATATTAACAATTGTTTGTCCTTTTTCTAGTTAACCACCTGCCTACTCATTGCTTTCGCGAGTTGATCTGATGTCACGTTACCAACTTTACATTTATGCATTTAGTTGCCCCAATCACATAGTGTATTTTACCGTGCTCGAGGGATTTAGCTGATGCTAATGTCCACTATTGTCACTTTGTAACATTCAATGCATGTCTAGTGCACCACTTCCTGCATGGTTCTTATATAATCCCCTTTTCCTGACGACCCAACAATTATTGTGTTTTCATCTCATTGCTTGTAAATTCATTTCTGGAGCCTCTTAAGCACCATGTAAGCCCACGTCCATGAATTTACCCCTCAGTGTTATTTGTTTACCAACGTCGATTGGTTCCAATGGTTTGAACAGTTGGTCGGGGATCCCTTAGAACTGTTGTTCTAGCAGATTTTATTGATCCACGGGACATTGTTCAAGGGAATATGCACAGGAAGGTCAAACAAACTAGGATGGTCAACCTCGATTTTACCGACGTTGTATAATTCCCACACATGGATACCAATGCTTTCATCGATTGAACTGCATTTCTAGACAGAGAGTTCTAGTGGTAGTGGAATCTTGACTACATTCCCTTGTGAGATTCCACTTTTTGTGTCTTTGTGACCTATCTATCTTTTGGTATTGTTGGAGAAACTAGATGATGCACCAAATTTTTTATCAGCAAAGTGCACAACAGTACCCTCTGGTTATACCCAGCCTACCTAATCCATGTGGAGGAAATATATATGCTCACCGGGCTATCCATGCAGGGCCAAGATGTCACTAAAGGATTCCAATGCTCTGGGAATCACTGTAAGAAGAAAGGGGAATCGATCCTATAAGAAAAATATGGTACACATTGTGGAGGCTGAGGAGCACACATTGCATTGATTAATGATGAGTAGGTCCACATGGCTTGCTACATGATTGCACAGAAAGTGATGAGAAAGTACATGAAGGAATAGTGTACCCTAGACACCATCTCAATGGCGCAGTTCAGCAAGAATGGTACACCTATGAATTGGTGCAAATGCGTGCTCATCGAGTTGTTTCAGGCTTGTGTGGATGTGCATGAACGAGTCAAATATTTCATCTATTTCTACCTGCTCATTGCCTTCACCATGTGGAAATAGAAACCGCTGAAGTGCGTAGTATCGCTCACAATGTCAATGGTCCTATTGACAAGATTTTAAATTCATGGCATTTTTTCCTTGCATCCACCAACGAGGCTGCTCACAATGTCACATTTTCACAATGGTATGATGACCTAATTGTTGCAACACAATGGTTGGGGATCCCACAGACGCTACTTAATAAGCATACCCACAATATCTGGTTCATGATGAGCTGAGATCATACATTTATGTTGCCTCTAGGTGAGGCTTTGCCTCTTTTTCATATGTATTTGTTGCCATTTTACTTGGATGAGGTCGTGTTCGATAAGGAAGTCACCTCGTGGCCTAGGGTCACTATCTAAAAGAAGAAGATGGGTGTCTCTTATATGATGCCCACAATTGCACAAAGTTTAGCTCATATGCAGTCTTCTGGTGCTGGGACTAGTTCCACCAAGAACGACCAGACGCCATCCAACTCATAAGAAGATGAATATGAAGGAAAAGAGGAAGCGTTGTCGAGTGGCACAGTTCAGATTCCATTTTCATCTATTTATGATAATGCCACAATATAAAGTAAGCAATTTCAGGATGTCCTGACTTCAGTTTTTCCTCAGAATAAGTTTCGTACCAAATCCCCATCCCACTCCCCCACATATATTGTCATCATTGAAACCACCCCCCTTTCCTCCATCCCACCTCATGCTCACACCACTCCACTTCCATCGCATACCAACCCCCCTCAATTGCACACCACCCCACCCCGGACGCGCACTAGACTTTCCACCCCATTCACTTCACCATCCACACCTGTTGTCATTCATATTCTTGATGACCCTCCCATGCAACTCCAATCTACCACTATCGTCGAGGAAGCCACCACTCCATAGAATAGTGGTACCACCACACTCGCACACACACCTCCAACATCCCCATCCTATAACCAGTTTGACACTATTTCGCTAGACTCTACTGCCTATCTCTCCACAACTATCAGTACCACTGGTTCATTCCCCTCCACTTCTCGTCAGGTCCCGAAAGTCCCAGTCCCCATGCACATGACCCTCGAAACGGAATCTCCTCCACAACCAGAGACAAGTCTCAAAACCCATATTTTGATGGATGAGGACCCTCCACAGGACCAACTAGACACCTAGGATGACACTCAGTCAGCGCATAGCACTACTTCTATCAAAGAATAGATTGTACCTCTTCTACAAGACCCTCAACAATGGTGAGCTATATTGGAGCTCTTCTTGGAACAAATAGAGGTGCTTGCAAAACTTCATCCCGAGGTCATGGGAAATATTGCGTGAAGCCTCCAAGCTCACTCACCTACCCCAAATGGTGCTAGTACCCCCAACATTTCTAAGCGTTCTATTGCATGATTTAAGTCGCTTGCTTCGTGGTCACCTTTAGATTCCATTTCCCTCAGTGGAGAGTTGTCCACATGGGACACACCACATATCTTGAACCTTATCTGGGGTTACACCGAATAGCTGGAGCAAAGGATCACAACAGTCGAGCATACCAACCAAGCCCTCACACGGAATCATTGTGAGAGGTTGTCAATGAAGCCACTGCATCCAAAGCATATGAGAATGACTTGCAAGTACAAGTCGAATTTGCTATTGCAATTGTCACCGACAAGTTTTCTCAAGTCTAACCTTCTTTCAAACAAATCCTTCCTGAGATGCTAGAATATATCACTCTAGTTGCACAACGTGACAGATTTGACCTCATTATTGGTGCATGGTCCCATTTGGCGGCCAAGACAAATACCCTGCAACATGAGGTAGCTACGCTCAAATTAAAGGAAAATGAACAACTCAAAGAGATCCTCCAGAAGCTTACACATGCAGTGGAAAAGGGCACCACTGTCAAGTCCTCGCTTCATGCCTAGACTGAGGAATGTGTTCAAATATTCAATATGGTCATGGACTAGGTTGGATTTTTGGACCAACGCAATAATCCTTTCAAAGATCTGAGGCTTAAGAAAATGCATGCAAAATATTGATCCATTATTAACCCTATCGAGTAAGCATCTAAGTTTATCGAGATACAAGTTGAGGATGACAGGCTGGATTCCATGGATGAGGTTAACAGAGCTACGAGGATAACACTTTGAAAGTTCAGGCCTACAATCCAAGTTGAGTACATTATGTTGCAACAGTTGGACTCCCTTATTGAAATAGAGTGGAATACATTGTTGGCTACTAAACCCAAGGTGCCTGATGTCAACGTCGTGCAGGAATTTGTTGCAAACGCCTCGATTTTGGAATTTCCGTGAGCATGCCCTTGCAATTGTACTAGAGTTGGGACCTTCATTTGAAGGCGACAACAGAAAAACAATGGAAGGTTGACTTGGGACGAATCAAATATTGTTTTCAAGGCCTAGTGGGCCCTTCATTTTGGAGAACGTTCAGTTGTACGGAAGGATCACAGTTTTGTGAGAAAGCATAACAGGGCAACGAAAGAATAGAAGCAGTGGAAAGTAGATATGTTAAGCAAAAATCTAACTACCAGCATGACAATAGTGAATATAGATCAAATGTCAGCTGGAGGAGGAAGAAGAAATGTCTAGAAGCTTTGAGTGCAGGAAAAGACAAAGTGAGAAAGGAATAGTAACGGAATCAAGAAAGCATAGAAGCATAATCAAGAAGCAACCAAGGAAATTATACAAATTGGGAAAAATGTAATGGGAAAGGGTTGATTCTCACTATTGTTTTTTTTTAGATGTTATTGTTACTTTTGTTAAGTGGATGAGCTAATTCTAAGATCTAGTATTATCATTGAGAGTTGTTAGAATGTTGTTGTTCGATTCTTATTCTTCTTTTCACATTGGTTTTGTTGTATAAGTCTTGATATGAAATAAATACTTCATGTACGCTAGTATATGATATGATAATACATAAAGGATTATTTGGGCATCCAAAAAATTGTTATGATATGGATGAATGCATGATCTCTCTCCTGCACAATCTTTCATGTTTTGTGTAATTTCTAGTTGCAATATGGTTTCCAAGCTATTGTGATGTATGTGCTTATCTTTATGTTGCGCAACATGGATTGTTGAATGCATAACCTAGTTTATACTTCTAATTATCTGATCTTTTACATTTAAGTATGAATTTTAGTTGTATTTCACTAGATCTAATGGTGTGTCCACATTGACTCACTTTATCACACATAAGTCTTGGTTGTGGTTCGGGTGAGACCTCCTTCCCTTGTGGAAGGTTGAATATGATAGCGCTACTAGACTAGAGTGGTACCTTTTTTGGTAACCTTCGAGAACCTCAGTATTCAATTTTCCACCAATAGGTATTTCATGGTGATCTTTCCCAAAAAATACAACCACTGGAACCCTAAGACTATATATGTATTAGATAGGTCAACTACATACAAAACATCGGTCACCAAGTAGTTTCCTAATTTCAATTCTAGATTCAAAATTTTGTCTCGATGGGTCATGTTATAGCCACCTGCTACTACTACTACGTTGAAAACCTCAAACTCCTCTCTCTGCAATCCTCTCCTGGCCACCAATGATGCATCAATAAAGTTGTGGGTCACCCCACCATCCACCAAGGGCATGAGTCTTTGCCCTTGAATGACTCCCTTGAACCTAAGGGTGTCATATCTGAGAGCTCGTGATAGATTTGCTATGATTTGCATCCTCCCATGGTGGTGCCCCCATCTATGGTTGTGTCTCCCCTAGCTGTGTCTCATGAGGATGCTCCTCTTTGTTGGTTGTGGAGCATGATTATATTCCTAATTCATAGGTTTGTTTCAACCATGTTTGGACCCCATTCCCTAACAGGGGGTGTGGGGGGCTTTCCCCCACTGTAAGGCCTCTGTCCCCACAAAGCCTTATAAAACACAAGCTAAATAAAGAATAAATAAATTATATCCTATACAATTTAATCATCAACTTATAATCATAATTTATTTAGCATAAATTTTGTTTATGAACAACATTGAAATAAACTTACATAACAACCACATAACACAGCATATTCATGAAAATACATACCTCTGTCTGATGCTATTTCTCCAATCTCCATCTGTCCTCACTGCTACTCTGCCCAAACTCTACCCAAAATTGAATCTTTCCTCCCTACCAGCTAGGAACAGAGCCTATCCGGCTCCCTAGCTCCAGGATTCCATGAGGATTCCTGGCCCCCGAGCCCAAAACTCCCAGCAACCGATGCACCCCTGTAACAGTCCACCCAAACTCCAAACCAGAAAATAAAAAACCAGAAAACACATACAATCCCTAATCTCCAAAATGTTGTTTTCTTCCCCCAAATTTCCAAAAGTCCCTCTCCCCGAATGCCTCTGCCCCCTCATATCCTCCTCTCATTCACTGCCTCCTCCCTCCATTCAATGCCACCCACCTTATCTCTCCATTTAATACCTTATCCCTTCATTCAGTACCCTATCCCTTCCTACGTAAATTTTTCTAATTAAAAGTTATTAAGCCTTTAATTCCTTACCCAAACATTAAATGTGTTAATTAATCAATTAATCAACATATATTAAACAATAATTAATTAATTAATTAATATTATTAATAAATAATCATTATTTAACTAATACTCATTAGGACAGTTAATTATTTAATTAACTATACTTGATAAACCTTAAGAAACTATTTAACTAAGGTTGTTACACCCACACAACTATCTTTAGGGGGGTCCAGGGGGGGAGGGAAAAAAAATTATCCCCCCCTTGGAAGGGGATTTGGGGGCAGCGCTCCTGAAGCAAAATTTTGGGAAAATTTACCTTGTAAAATATTGTAATTTCATATTCAATCTAAACCGTTAATTATAAGGTCGCAGATATGATGGTAGAAGTTATTTTAGGGATTTTTTCCCTAGAAGGAAACCCTCTTTTGTGAGGGAATTGTATTGTGGTTGTGTAGTATCCTGAATATTGTATTCTGAGAGAGGTGACTCTAAGAGGAAGAAGAGGAAGTTATAGCGGTTGTGTTGTAGGTTGTATCCCTTCATTTTGATGGATAATAAAAAGGAAGGACCTGGAAATTTCTCTAGTGGGCATAGCCCACACTGGGTGAACCACATATATATGTGTCTCTATTGTATTGTGTATATTGTGTGTTTTATTTCCACATTTGTTTTATTTTATTGTTCCATGATATTGTTTTTTATAACTGGTATCAAAGAAAAAGGTAACTCGCAGGAAAAGAGGGTTCCTAGTTTGAGTGGGAGCACTGGCGGAAGATGAAAAGTTTAGGGTCGAGAAATTTAACAGCCAAAAATACTAGTTATGGAAGATGTAGATGGAGAATTGATTATATCAGAAGGATCTATTCCTACCATTGGGTGGAATAGAAAAGAAGCTGACATCCATGAAGGACGAAGAATGGGAGGTTCTTGACATAAAGGCACTAGGAATGATACGGCTGAGCCTGACAGTGTCGATGGATTTAAATATTTCAAAGAAAATACAACGAAGGAGATGATGGATGCATTGGATAAACTGTATGAAAAACCCTCGATGTCCAATAAGGTATTTCTAATGAAGAGATTATTTAATATTAAGATGTCAAAAGGTGGGTTTGTTGTAGATCATTTAAATGAATTTAATACAGTTACTAATCAGCTAAGTTCTATAAAAGTGGACTTTGATGATGAGGTCAGGGCTCTTCTAATCTTGTTCTCATTGCCAGAAAGTTGGAATGGCTTGGTCATGGTTGTACATAATTTTGTCTCTGGTTCAAACACTCTAAAATTTGATGATGTTGGTGGTGTTATCCTTAGCAAGGAAATGTGACGGAAAAGCACAGGTGAGACATCAGGCAATGCATTAAACATGGAGAATAGGGGAAGACAAAGGATAAAGGAAAGGGCTCAGGGAACCCTGAGAATTCTAGGAAAGGCATATCCAAATCCAAACTGGGAAATATAAATTGTTGGAATTGTGGGAAGAAAGGACATCTATAGAAAGACTGTAGAGCTCCAAAGAAACAAAGAGATGGACAACCAGAGAAAAATCAAGAAGCAAATGTAACAGGTGATGTGTTACAAGATTCTTTGATTCTTTATGTAGATCATATTTATTAGTCTTGGGTAGTAGATTCAGGGGCTTCATTTCATGCCACACCCCATAGGAAACACTTTCTATATTATGTTCAAGGTGATTTTGGACAGGTTCATTTGGGTGATGATGCACCATGCAAAATTGTTGGAATGAGAAAGGTAAAAATAAAGAAAAGGAATGGAAACCAATGGTTGTTGAAAGAGGTAAGACGTGTTCCATGTCTAAGGAAAAATCTAATTTCAACGGGGAAGTTAGAAAGTGAAGGTTGTATATATATATTTACATATAAGGCGTGGAAGTTCACCAAAGGAACATTGGTGATAGCAAAAGGAGAGAAGGTAGGTACATTGTATTTATGTACTAGTAATATTGATTCTTCTATCTCTTTAGATTGTACAGGAGTGGATACATCACTTTGGCATCATAGGCTTGGACACATGAGTGAGAAGGGGATGCATATACTTCACAAAAGGAATTTGTTGCCAGATCTAAACAAATTGATTTGGATTTCTGTGAGCATTGTGTTTATGAAAAACAAAAGAGAGTTAGATTTCTTAAAGTCGGAAAAGAAAAGAAGAGTGAAAGGTTAGAGATTGTGCATACAAATGTATGGGGACCAGCTCAGGTATCATCTCTTGGTGGAATTTGTTATTATGTTACTTTTATTGATGATGCAACTATAAAAACTTGGGTTTATTGCATTCAACAAAAATATAATGTTTTTTATACTTTTAAGAAATGGAAATATTTGGTTCAGAATGAGACGGGAAAAATGTTGAAGTGTCCCAGATCAGACAATGGAGTTGAATATTGCACCAAGGAGTTTGATGATTATAGTTCATACCATGGGATTCATAGAGAGAAAAAAGTTCCAAGAACACCAAAAGAAAATTGTGTCAGAAAGGATGAATAGGACAATCGTGGAACGTGCAAGGAGTATGAAGTTGCATGTTGGGTTGCCCTTATATTTCTAGGAAGATGTTGTAGATATTGTTGGTTACTTAATAAACAAAGGACCTTCAAGCTCTTTGGATAGTGGAATTCCAGAGGAGGCACGGACAGGTAAAAAGGTAAACTATTATTTTTTAAAGACTTTTGGTTGTGAAGCATTTGTCCATATTGATAAAGAAAATAGAACAAATCTTGAGGCAAAATCCAAGAAGTGTACCTTTATTGGATATGGCGTTAATGATTTTGGTTATCTCTTATGGAATTATGAAAATCACAAAATCATTAGGAGTGTAGATAGTGTATTTAATGAGAAGGTCATGTACAAAGATCGGTTTCAGGGAAAGAAATAGGAAAAAGAAAAACCAAAATACACAGTGCTCGATGAGATCACTGAAAAAAGAAATTCCAAAGGTACTAGAAAATCAAAATGTACAACAACAGGAGCAACATGTACATCAAACTCCTACAAGTGTTGTTAGAATATCTACCAATTTAAGTAGACCCCTTGAACGATACTCTTCTTCATTGTACTATTTATTGTTGATTGATTCTAGTGAACCAGAAAGTTATGAAGAGACAATGCAGGTAGACACTAAAAGGAAGTGGAAGAAAGGCATGAAAGAGGAAATGGATTCCTTGGTAAATAACCATACTTGGGACTTTGTTCAGTTTCCTGGAGGAAAAAGAGAATTGCAGAATAAATGGGTTTACTAGGTTGAAGGAAAAAGATGGAGGCAAAAAGCGATACAAGGCTAGACTTGTTGTAAAGGGGTTTGCACAAAAGAAAGGTATAGGTTTTGCTGAAATATTTTCTACTGTTGTTAAAATTACTTCAATTAGGACTATTTTAAGTCTTGTGGAAGTAGAAGATTTGCATCTTGAACAGTTAGATGTAAAACAACTTTTCTCCATGGGGATTTGGATGAATATATTTATATGCAACAACCACATGGGTATGAGGTCAAAGGAAAGGAAAATTTGGTATGTAGGTTGAATAAGAGCTTGTATGGCCTAAAGAAAGCTCCAAGGAAGTGATATTTGAAGTTTGACAGGTTTATGACATAACAAGGTTATAATAGATGTCATTATGATCGTTGTGTTTATTTTAAAAGCCTAAAAAATGGAAGCTATATTATCTTGATATTGTATGTAGATGGCATTCTTTTTGCGGGGTCTAACATCCAGGATATAAATGTGCTCAAGAAGAAAATAGCTAATTCATTTGTGATGAAGGATTTGGGAGTTGCAAATAAAATCCGTGGTATGAGAATAACAAGAGACATGAAAAATTGCAAATTGGCATTGTCTCGGGGTGAGTACATAGAGAAGGTGTTGGAGAGGTTTAGAATGAAAAATGCAAAACCAATTAGTACACCTTTGTCTAGCCATTCCAAATTAACTAAGGAAATGTGTCTCAAGACACGAGAGGAGATAGAATACATGTATTGGGTCCCTTATTCATCGACAGTTGGAAACTTGATGTATGTGATGGTTTTCACAAGGCTAGATATTTCACATGCAGTGGGAGTTGTAAGCAGGGATATGAACAATCCAAGTAAAGAACATTGGGAAGCACTAAAGTGGATTCTCATGTATTTGAGAGGTACTCCTACTCATGCATTATGTTTTGGAGGTTCAGACACTGTTCTACAGGGATATGTTGATTCATATATGGCAGGTGATAAAGATAGTAGGAGAAGCACCACAAGGTATGTTTTTACTATAGGTGGAACAACAGTAAGTTGTATTTCAAAACTGCAAAAGGTTGTTTCACTTTCAACAACAGAAGCAGAATATGTTGCTGCTACAGAGGCTAGTAAATAAATGATTAGGTTACAGAGGTTTATGGAGGAATTGGAAAAGAAGCAGGAGAATAATAGATTGTATTGTGACACTGAGAGTGTCCTTAATCTTGCAATGAACTTAGCCTTCCATTCAAAGACTAAGCATATACATCCTAGGTACCATTTCATATGATCCATCTTGGAATATGGACATTTGAAGTTGGAAAAGAAACATACTAGCCAAAATCCTGCAGACATGTTAACAAAGGGAGTAACTAGGGAGAAATTGTGTTCCTTCTCAGTTTGAATTTTCCTTCAAGCATGAAGGTGAAGATGAGAAATTTTCTAGGTCCAAGGTGGAGTATAGTTCAGCAGGTACAACAGCAGTGGAGTTGTTGTGATCAGTCTCCAAGTGGGAGATTGTTGGTTGTGGAGCCTGATTATCTTCTTGATTTAGAGGTTTGTCTCAATTGTGCTTGGACCCCATTCCTTAACGAGGGGGTGTGGGGGGGATTTCCCCCCCACAACTATCGCCAGGGGGTCTAAGGAGGGGCGGTGAAAATTTTTGTAGCCCCTGCTGGCGGGGGATTCAGGGGCAGTGCCCCTGAAGCAAAATTTTGGGAATATTTTACTTGTAAAATATTGTAATTTCATAGTCAATTTGGACCGTTCATTATAAGGTCACAGATTTGGTGGTAGAAGTTATTTTTTCCCTAGAAGGAAACCCTCTTTGATGAGGGAATTGTATTGTGGTTGTGTATTATCGTGAATATTGTATTCTAAGAGAGGAGACTATGAGAGGAAGAAGAGGAAGTTGTAGCAGGTGTGTTGTAGGTTGTATCCCTTCATTTTGTTGGATAATAAAAAGGAAGGACCTAGAAATTTATCTGGTGGACGTAGCCCACACTGGGTGAACCACGTATATTTGTGTCTCTATTGTATTGTGTATCTTCTGTGTTTTATTTCCACATTTGTTTTATTTTATTGCTTTGCGATCCTATTTTTTCTAACACTCTCATGAGTTGTTGGAATCATTGTCATGTGTAGTACATTTTGTCTCCTACTTATCGCTATCTGAGACCACCTCCATTAAATAGACCTTGCATTTTCCCATGCACCTGTGGCATGGAACCCAAGGCTCTTTGCATGTGAAGCAAATTTTCTTCCTCATTAACTCCTGTCAAGTCTCATCATCAATATTATCCTTCTCTTTCCACTCCCTCTGAAAACATTTTTGGTCTTTGTCTCTTTGTGGGATGAATGGTTTGGGAAAGTTCTTGTGCTTCAACATTGCATCCTCCATGTCTCTAGTTCATATGATAACATCTTGTAGGGTGTGTGGTTCGAATGCTTTCACCCATCCTCTCAACGGTTTCTGAGAGCCTCTTGGTGAACAACATAATCAAAAATTGCTTTGACACGTCTAATATTGTCACTGCCAACCTCTGAAAGTCTGTAATGAATGTTTCGAATCACTGTGTCTGTCGCAACTGTGCCAAATATCGGAAGTGAATATCTAGTTCCTTTTTATCAAATATATCCATAATATTATCTATGATATCCCTATAATATGTAATGTGATTGTGACCCAATGTCACCAATCCATGACACCACCACCAGTGGGCTTGCCCCTCAAGATGTAAAGTGGTGAAACTGATGTCTTATAATTCAGACATCTAGTTGAGCTAGAAATAGGTATCAAGCTTCTACACCCATGCTCTAGTTGAGCATTTAGTAGACCCATCAAAGGAGGGGATTGGCAGTTTCCAAACCTTCCTAATGAAATCAATATTCTATTGTTCTCCTCTCAGCAAGTCTCTGGGTCTACTCATATCTACATGAAACTCAAGACCTAGTTCCATATACTCTCTTGTACTCTGTGAAATTCTCTATTGGTTGTCCCCATCCCTGGTTCCTTGTCCGTTGTCCTCCCTTGAAGTGAGGGAAAATTTGTCTAGGAATTTTGCTCGTTGATGTAGTGTAAGTGCGAGTAGGTGACTGACTTTCATTGGCCCCTATTTTGTTCCCACTGGAACCACTCCCTCCACTTGAACCACTTGCGCCAATGTTACCCATGCTACTCTGAATTGTCTATGTATTGGTCGCCATCTGTGCAATAGACCGCATCACCACATCTTGGCCCCTAACAAGGTCATTCAGTATCCTCAATGTATTGTCCAATGGTGGGGCTTGGCCCTTTCCTCTGTCTTCTAGATGTTCATGCTTGTCATTCATTTCTTCTTATGCCTCTACTTCTGTCTTTGAACTGATACGGATCTCTACCTCAACTTCGGTCTCTAAATCAATGTGTAAAGGATTATAATCCTCTCTCTATCTGCATTGCTTCCTTTCCCTTATGTCCTCTCTTGGGTATCTGATGTACTTGTCTCCAATGTGTCATCTGCCCTCTAGATAATGTTCCCTGGCTCCTGGAATCATGAGTTGTTTTACTTTCATGCTAGCAAGATATCCATCTCTGATACCACTGAAATATCCCTAATATTGATTTGGCTATTTGACTGAATTTTCTTTGGATTTATGAATGTGGTTTCAAGGATTTTGGATTCAGTTTAGTTTATTCTCATAATGTTTGGAGCTTTAAGCGTGTTTTCACTGCACGCAAATAGTTTTGTTGTCGGAACAATGTTGTTTATTGCACTAATGGTAAAGAATGGAATTACAATAAATGAATACTAGAATATAAGCAAAACACTACCAAACTACTCAAAACTCTTCAGATTGATCTTTATAAGTCTATATCTAACCTAGAATACACATGCATGCAAAGGAAATACCAGATCTACTACATGTGAGTGTGGGTTTATTGCATGCAAGTCCAAATATGTTATTGTATGGAAGATACGTTGCATGCACGATGAAATATGTTGCATGCAAGTCCAAATATATTGTTACATGGAAGATATGTTGCATGCATTGTGAAATATGTTACATGCACTAAGAATACACTACAAATGTTGTCACTGATGAATGGTGAATCTTTTGTGGATAGATCTATTGCATGCAAGTAAAGGAAATATCGGATCTGCTACATACGAGTGTGGATCTGTCACATGCAACTCTAGATATGCTACTGGATGGAAGATACATTGCATGCATAGTGAAATATGCTACATGCACTAAGAATACGTTGCATGCAAGTCCAAATATGTTTTTGGATGGAAGATACGTTGCACGCACAGTGAAATATATTGCATGCACTGAAAATACGTTGCATGCAATGGACATACGTTGCAAATGTTGTCACTGATGAATGGCTAATCTCCTATGGATATATTTGTTGCATGTGAGTAAAAGAAATACCAGATCTACTACATGTGAGTGTGGATCTATCGCATGCAAGTCTAGATATTCCACTGGATGGAAGATACACTACATGTACGGTGAAATATGTTGCATGCATTGAGAATATGCAACATTTTTGTTTTTTGATGGAATAGTGTCCCTACAGAACCTCCATGCCTCCATTTGGATCAATCCTATAACTCACATGCCCTACAAGCACTAAGGGAGAATCTTTGAACCTCCTTGGTTGATGTGAATTCCTCTCAATGGATCTAATGTTGTATCTGCTGCAATCCTAAAGAACGATGGGAGAATTTGGATAATCCTCCTAACTAACTAGGGTGTGTCTTCCAACATCGAAATCAATCATTATGATGGTTTCTCCCTAGAAATCCACAAAAGTCCACAAAGTTGTCTGACTTCTCTACGCAAATCTAATTCTCAATCTCAATATTCGATAATGAGAGGAATTAGGGTTATCCTCCCCTTAATACTTGATTCTTATTCTAATTCCTCGTTCACTTTATTTAATTAAAGTGATTTTTCCTAAGTTTTGACTTTAATTATTCTTTTAAGTCACTTAATCACATTTTTTTCACTTTATTACTTAATGTCACTTTCAACTTAGGTTTTTCTGGTATATGACACTAAATAATTATTTTATTCCATTTTTCTCTTAACTATAACCTACGAGAATCAATATAGGCTATTGATTTGCTCCTCCTGGTGTCATCACTGAAAAATGGACATTACCGTCTTCCATAGATTTTTCCTCTAGTATATATTTGTTATATCCAATTTAAAATTAGTGAAAGAGGGATTCTCCAGCTTATTTGCAAACCTTTGCCCATGGACTTGGATTAATGACTTGAAATTCTTGCTCATTGTCAGTACTAATCATCTAAACATTGTCACTTTTATAGAGAAGTCATTGGAATGATAATCAAGTGAGTCAATGGAAAAGACCTAGCTTTGTTTTGATATGCTAGAACCCTGTACCTATTCTCCAATAAAGGTCACTCAATCTTGGACTTATTTTTTTGTACAAATTTGATGAGTCCCAACTCTCATTTTACTTGTAACATTATTTCCAAATATCATGACCACCTTTTTGAAAATGAGTTGTAGGAACCACCTTAGGATGTGCTTTGGAGAAGGAACCTTATTGTTTATATGTTGAAATATAAAATCCCCAGGTACAAGTCATTCAACAAAACGATATATATGTTAGATTAATTATCTAGTGTACTTCATAAGACATGGCATAGAAACGAAATGATAATCTAAATAATGTGGCCATTTCCAAAGAGCATCAACCCCCTAATTTTTATTGGAAGAGAAGGGATACTTGTAGATATTAGTGGTCTTTCTCGTGTTGATTTAGTTGATACTAAGCATGTACAAAATGTTGAAGCAAATAATGTCAAAACATAAAATGCGAATGCCAATGATATATGGTAGGAGAAACATGAGCTTGATGGTGAATCGGGCCTCGTAAGACTTTAGAGGTGCATTACAGATATTTTAACATGAATTATATTTAATTTGATTTAAATTTATCGTTCTTTACACTTATCTTGTTTAAGCTAGCACTTATCATGTCGTTTGTGTGTATGTTCAATTTCTATTTATGCAAGTTTTAACTCTATATATTAAATTGTATATGGATGTTATGAATAAATTTTGATCCGGGTGTATATTGGTGGCCATCCACCTATTCCACTGGCTCAAATAATAGTTTCCATTTTGGCAGTTTTTTTACAGTTTTTGGGGTCCCAAACTTATGAGGTCGTTTTGAGGCCCTTAACGATGTTTTTTGGGCTCAATAGTGTCTAGCATGCAGTTGAAAGCAAAAGCTAGGACTAATGGGATATGTACACCTCAATTATACATTTCCAATGGTGTATCAAGCGCCCCAAATGAATATTGTATGAAAAAAGTTACGCCCTCGGGAAGTTGACGTATCAACTACCCCCATCAAGGTGCATAAACTATTTGGTGTTTCATCTCTCAGGGTTAGGGTTTTTAATGTTTAGGGTTTTCTCATTTATGTTTTATGTTAAAAAGGTCTTTGGAGCCTCATTGTACGCATCTTGTGAATGAGTGTAGTCATCGCATCTCTTCTCAGAGATAAACTGCCACCATTCGAGCAAGTTTGTTTCAGTCTGCGTTTTTACAATTTCAGCATGTTCTCTTTATTAATAGAAATCAAGTTTTATTGTATCTCTATGTGTTTTTGTGTACATATGCATTGCATTTCATTCCATTTATAAATCTAAATCAATGGTATCATAGTGGTCTGCTAATTATTTGTTTCTCTGTGCATATCTCCGACGAGGTGAGGATACAAGGAGTTGAGACTCGAAGTAGTTGAGCCCTTGCAAGACTATCCCCACTAATCATGATGGCCTCCCATGGTGAAAGAAAAGAGAAACGATGAAGCAGGAGATATTTTTAATTTGTTGCTCGAGGAATCACTCACACGACAAAGGAACGAGATGATGGATGACTTTGCACAGATCTTTCAATGGCTGCCAACAAGGGACGCATCTTCATCAAACGGCCACTTTGGAGGCGCCCCCTCCCCCCTTCAAGGTACAAGTCAATTTTGATATCCTCTTATTTGAAAGCCAGATAGATGTAGATGTTGTAGATAAATGGTTGAATCTGCTAAAAGGGTATTTTTTAGTCCATAATTTTTTCAATGGAGAAAAGATTATCTTTGCGCTCCTTAAGGTTGTCCCCCATGTCAAGGATTTGTGGGAAACTAACTAAGCAAAAGGCCACTGGGAAATCTGCAATATTTTCCGTCGCACCCACTTGGGATTCTTTCAAGGATATTATTAAGGAACAATACTACCCTCTTGGAAGCTACAATGACCAGTGTACGAAATGGACCACACTGCGACAGGAAATGAACAAGACAATACCAGAGTTCACAAATATCTTCCATACCTTGCGCACCAAGCTGGGTATCAAAGACTTTGAATGACGTCTGGTGCTCAAAAACCATGATTGTCTGCATAGATACATCCAAACATAAATGGAGTTTCTAGACATCTCATCATTGGGCGTGGCTTATCGATATGTTGTCAAATTCAAGTAGAAATTTAAACAAAAGAAGCAAGAGTTTGGATCTACAAATTCCTTGTAGCAAAAGCAGGGCAAAGGCGACCCCGACTGAGAGAACAAAGGACAGAGCAAGGCTGGACCCCCTAAGGACAACCAGGCCAAACCAAAAATAAAGAAGGGTAATTAGAAGACAAAGAAAGATATTGTGAAGTGGTGTGAATTCCATAAAATCCCTTGGAATAACATCGATGAATGTCGCTCGAATTAGTCGTTGGTGGCCAAGTTGAAAGCCTCATAATCGAAGGCAAGTTCCGACTCTAAATCAAATGCAGACAAGGGAAAGCGGACCATTGATGCAGAACCCAGTGCCACTCTCGCTACCACCAAGGTCCAGCCGAGTGAACCAAAAGAACCAGAGGAAGGTGAACGCCTTTTTCACTTGCAGATGTGGGTGAATGGTGCTCCGCTGCATTTCATTGTCGATAGCGGAAGTCAAAAGAACCTAATCTCAACAAAGGTCATCAAACAGTTGAACCTGTCGATGACACCACACCTGCAACTCTACACCATCAGGTGGCTCCGCCAAGGAAGACATCTTTGCGTCAGTCAACAGTGTCGTCTACCCTACAGCATCAAACCCTTCAAGGATGAGGTATTGTGTGATATTGCCCCCCTTGAAGTTTGTGATGTTCTTTTAGGCCAACCATACTTATGGAAACGATATGTTGTATTTGAGTCTAAACCTTGCAGTGTTATTATTACTTTGTGTAGAAAATTGTATAGGATACCAGAGGTAGCTTTGCCTACTGCCATTTCTTTGATCTCTGTTAAGCAATGCAGGAAGGTCATTTCCCAAACTAAGAAATTTGTCTTCATTGTGATTCTCTCTCAAAGTGAACAGAAGGTCGCAGCCACATCCATGGCCTTTGCACAGGACCTCTCCACGTAGTAGAAGGTGGACAAGATCATAGAAGAATACACAGACATCTTTTCCTCATCCACCGAGATATCGTTGCACTGTCAGGTCAAGCATTCAATTAACCTAACCCTTGGTGCCCATGTACTCAATGGGTCAGTTTATCGTCGTTCTCTGATGGAAAATGAGGAAATCAAGCGACAGATCCAAGAGTTGCTTCAAAGGGAGCACATCGACCCAGCTCCTCACCCTATGGGAGCCCAATTGTACTCGTGCAAAAGAAAGATGGGACTTGGCAACTCTGCAATGATTACAGAGCTCTAAACAAAATCACAATCAAGAACCGGTATCAATTTTCCTAAATTAACGACCTTCTTGACCAGCTCAAGGGAGCCAATTTTCCAGTAAGATTGACTTGAAGTCTAGATACCACCAGGTCTCAATATAACAAACTGATGTTTGGAAGATAGTTTTCAAGTCCAAAAAAAGTTTTTTCAAATGACTAGTCATGCCCTTTGGTTTAACAAATGTTCTGGCAACTTTCATTAGATTAATGGACAATATATTGCGGCATTTCACCAATTCTTTTGTGGTGGTATATCTAGATGATATCCTTATCTTCAGCAAGAATTGGGCAGAACACTTGCAGCATATTCAACATGTCCTCCACACTCTGCAACAACATACGCTATATGCTAACTTGGAAAAATGTTCATTCAGCATGAACATGGTCCAATACCTAGGTTGCATTGTTGATGAGCATGGTGTGCATGTTGATCTAGCCAATATCAAGTCATTCATGACTGGCCAACCCCGACCACACTAACCAAGCTTCGAAGTTTCTTAGGACTTGCCAACTTCTATCGCAAGATCATGTTGGGATTCTTCTATATTGCATGGGCCCTCAGCCAGGTGACCAAGGGTGGTGGCATGGAAAAATTCGTGTGGGGGAAGTCACAACAGCAAGTGTTCGATGATCAAAAAAATTGTTTGTGCTCAGCTCTAGTACTCTCCTTACTCGATCTGCAAAAACCTTTTGAGATTGAGACCAATGTCTCAAATTATGTCGTGGGCACAATTCCCACTCAACACAGTCATCCAACGACATATCATAGTGAGACACTACATTTTAAGGAAGGAGACAATCATCCACACTAATCACAAGCCTCTGCAATTCATGCAAACACAAGAGAAACTACAGAATGACCACCATCAAAAGTGGTCCACATACTTGCAACAGTTCCATCTTAACATCAAATATAAGATGTTCCATCTGAGTGGCACCAACTATATAAGAGTGAGCATGACTTCGCTACCACTTACCAAATGTTGGGCACAAGCGCAACTATCACTGACTTTCATCTTCAGGACAGATTGTTATGCGATCTAGGCCACCTCTATGTTCCTTCAAGCAAGCATGCAAAGCTGATTTGGGAAGCTCACTACAGTCAGATAGCAGGACATTTTGGCATGGAAAAGATCGTGGCAATACTTCAGAAACATTTCTATTGGCCGAAACTATGTCAGAACATCAGCAAGTATATATGATCATGCACTACCTACGCCATTGTCAAACCAGCCACCAAGAAGCAAGACATGTACACCCCTCTGTCTACTCCCGACAAGCCATGGGAATCTATCTCGATGGACTACATGTCGAGCCTTCCTTCAACCAAGCACAAAAATAATTGTAGTTTTGTAGTGGTTGATCGGTTTTCTAAGATGGCCATCTTAACAGCCTACAAGAAGAATATCACAACAGAGCCCACTGCCAAATTCTTCTTCGAACAAGTGTGAATACACTTCGGGATACCACAGACCATCATATCAGATCAGGACAACAAGTTCCTAAGCACATTCTGGTCCAAACTCTGGTCATCGTTAGACACCAAGTTTATTAAGTCCACCGCCTTCCACCCCCAAACTAATGGCCAAACAAAGGTCGTCAACAGAATGATCATGTATATCCCCCCTATGTTAGCTCGACTGGCCACAATCCCTTTTAGGTGGAGTTGGGATTTCAACCATTGGATCCCATTGATGTCATGTTGCCCCTTGATGCAAATTTGTTTATGTGTAGATCCATAGATGCAAATTTGTAATTATCAATGAACGTATTATCTAACATAGTACTATCAACAAGCACAATCAATTTGAAGTTTGTAAAATATCAATGAGAATCAAGTTTAATAAAGATCAATATGAAATCTATACAATACCAATTGAAATAAAGTTTAATAAATCTATACAATACCAATTGAAATAAAGTTTAATAAATCTATACAAGTAAAAATGATGTAATAAAGAATAAAAGTTATCTTGTACAAATTATATGTAAACAAAAATAAAATAAAAAATCTAAAAAATACTAACAAAAATATACAAATTTTAAAAAATAGAGTTTATACCAAAGATTCAAAATCATATATATTCTTCTAAATACACATATTTTAGATGTATTACTTTTGAAGATGAACCATAAAGAGATATGTAAAAATTAACCCATTCTAAAAATTCTTGGAATCAAGCAAGAATGAATTAAGAAAATAAGAATATAATTGTCTTAAATAGGAAGGTGTAGGAGAAGCCTGTCAATTCAATGTTCAAATGAGTGGATACTTGATTTAAAAAAAGGTAGATGTTTTTCTATATGTTGCTATTATAATATGCTGCTAAACCAATGAAGTAAACCTCGGGTCAGCTATTTCAGTTCATGTTTAGTAAATAATCCAACAGGACAGCATTGAAGCACATTCTAATGCCTTAAATTTACAATAAAACTTTAAAAAACAAAGTTCTTTTAGTCAGAAGAGTTGTATTACATAAGCCCTATCTTCCTTAAATTTACAATAAAACTTTAAAAAACAAAGTTCTTTTAGTCAGAAGAGTTGTATTGTTTACCTTAAATCTTTAAGGAAGGAGCATCTAACTATTAGACAAAACCCATCAGTACTTTCATACATACATGGTTTATTTGTTGATAAATTTTAGGAAAAAAGGAAGCTCACAAAAAAGTAAGCTGAGTAGGAGCCCACTCGGTTCTACTCTCCAATTTAATTGGACAAAACTTCAATTCCATGACATGATATCGCTGTTTCTAAACATTTCTTCCCCACGTCGTCATACATACATTACATTCATTTGGCTTCAAAGCATATATTATCCCCAACATAACAAATATATTTAAATATTAAAAAAAGAGCTATATTTTATCAAAGCAAACACAATCTTTTCCAACACGCCTACAAAAAGATAAACAGATTTATTTCTGCTTCATGTCATAGCATGCCACCAACTTCATTCAAATTAAAGCAAAAATGCTCAGTGAGTGTACATTCGTTGGAAAACTCCACTGATAACATATGATAACTAATTCCTTCTACCTGAAACAAAATTCTAGAAGATTGAGATCAAACAGTGTGCAACTTTGATTTTCTTCACATCCATCAAAAGTTGCAATAATCTCGTGAACATTTAAAATAGTGAGTAGACTGCTATCAAATGGGCTCCAGCAGTATAGCTTCACAGTCCAGTTAAATTGTTAATGCATGTAGAATCCCAAATTAACGCCCATTGATTTGTTGAACATATTTCTCAATAAAAAATTTGGTTGATTAAAAGCCACTTCCAGTTGAACCATAGTACGGATAGCCTGCACTCGCACCTGCTCCAGCACCTGTTGTGTGCAATCCTGATGGAACCAGGCGTGGATCTTGAAGGGAGGTTGCATATTTTGCATACTGGTTTGAGCTGTATGGTGTCGTGGAGCTTAGAACACCATATTGAGAAGCAGATGAAATTCCTGCATATGTAGGTTGTGTTGGATATGGAGGAGGCTGAGATGCATATGCTGTAAGGCCCGATGGATATGCTGGTACCTGTGGCCCTGGCCTATGATATGAGTTCAGGCTTGGATATTCTGTTCCATAAGCTGTCTGTAGCTGTGGAATTGGCTGCATTTGCGGAGATACTGCTGGTTGTGATTGTGGCTTCTCCTTCTGACCATCAGCTGCAAGTTTCACAGTAACAGTCCTTCCCTGCATTCCAAGCACAGTACATAGGTGTCAAGTTCAACAACTGACCTTCGACAAATATGATCAACATTATCCAGTATTAGATATTACTTACATCAATGGTTTTGTTTGGTTCCTTAAGAGCCCGCTTTGTGGCCTCCACAGTCTTGAAAGTCACAAATGCAAAGCCCCTGTTGGTGACAAATACATACAGCATTAACCAAGACAAATACAGCCACATGAACTAGACCTTTGAAAAAACATACATAAACCTCTAACAAGGGAAGCATGTTAAGCTGTCCATCATAAAGCAAAACTGATATATTAGATTTGTAACCTGGATTTGTTGGTATTCTTATCATATGCAACTGAACCTTCTTCTATCTCTCCATATTTGGAAAATACTTCTAGAAGCTTATCATTGGCCGTATCATAAGAAAGACCACCAATGTAAAGTTTCCTCTGAGCCTGATCTGCACTTTGACCAGGACCTGTGCTTGCCACTGCCAGATTGCTTACAGTAATCCTCCCCTGCACAATTAACATAAATAGATATGAAAATTACAAAAAATAGAAGGGTTAAAATAATGAATCAGATTTGTTTGATCTTCCACTGCATGTAACAACAGTCAAGGTGCCTGGAAAGTCTTTATGAGACATAACATTGATAAAGCAGAAGCAATTGGGAAAAGAAGCGTGCTTAATCTTTTACATTCAAATTCAATAAGATATCAGTGCACAAATACAAAGCATTCAAAATAACAAAACCAAAAGTTACAGGACTGACAAAGGAAATACATACATCAATAGTCTTGCTAGGCTCCTTCAATGCCTTTTGAGCAGAATCCATATGCTTAAATGTGACAAAGCCAAATCCTCTCGACTTTCCTGATGCCTTATCCATAATAACAGCACCTTCTTCAATCTCCCCATACTGTTCAAATGCCTGAGAGAAGCACAAAAGTATATACTTAAGTTTTAACATTTTTCCAAACCTCCCCTCACTAACCTCTCCCCTAAGACTCTTCAGGTGTTTTTAAGTTACTGCATTGTAAATCAAGTTGAAACCTCAAACATGATGGATCAATCTCAAGAATGATGGATTGACACTTCAAGAATCAAAACCATGAAAAACATCAAATGCATACATAGCATAAAACGAGCAAGTGACAAACAAAGGCAAATACACTATACAAGCTAAGCTTTACACAAAAAAACAAACACTTAAACCCATGTAAATCTCTGTTTTGATCCTAAGACCAGAAATATACAAGTCACCCATGGGCCGTAACCATGCAATCATGCACTCACATCACATAGAGTCTGTGAAGAAGTCTCCCAAGCCAATCCACGCACAAACAGCTTCCGATGAGCAGGGTCCTTGCTTGCAACATCTTTAATTTCTTCTGCAATTGCAGGGTATGAAGAACCTCTGCAATGACAATCATTCCAGTCAATCCATTCACCAACAAGAAAATCAGCCATGCAAGAACAGAAAACACAATACACGGACAGGCTTTGGTAATACAAACCTCACACTAGAGAAAAACAGAAATTTAAAAAAGAAAACATCAAATTTTGACATGATGTATTTAAACTTAATTGGTGGGATATTGATGTTCAGAGCATAGTAGCAACATTCATATATGAATTTGAATTCAAATATGATTTGATATGGAAATAATACGTAATGAAAAAAATCCAGCCAATACGGAAGTATACATCTCATATATACGAAAATAAGCATTCTGTTCCAAATTGTTGAAGAATTTCAGCTTCAAGAATGCCCAATAAATCAGTGAAAATATCTAACTTGTTGAAAAAAATTCCATTAGTTTATATTTATAGATGTAGTCAAGAATTTTTTTTATATTTTTTAGGTTTTTGGGCTGTTTGTTTTTTGGGTTTATTAGTCCACAGGGATAAATAGATGAGGTATATTATCAAAGACATTCAAAAGCAAGTTGAGCGGACAACATCTGTACTGTATGGAAAACTTACTGAATTTCATACTACAGCTGAATTTCCATAGAGCAAAATCCAGCATGGCTGAATCTTGCTACTATGGTTCAAACTTTCAAAGCACATAAAACATATTAAGAAACCTAAGATTTTGGATTTGAAGGTAAGATACATTTACAAAATCCTTCGTAATCAAAGGCAGATTCTGAGTTTTACTAAGTAAACAAATGTAATCCTTAAATGTTTTCCTAAAGGCCTGGGAAGTGGGAAGTAGACAAATGAAAGCATGGTCAAGTTCTTCCAGACAAAAGCTAATCTAAAAACTATTATTTTAGGCAGTATGAAGCCCTAAGTAGTGCTCCTTGTATGCTCGTCAGCTTTCAGGTACTCTATTGTTCAAGAATGCCTGTAGGTATACCGTATAAAAGGCAGAGGTCATCGTGTACAAGAAAAAATAAAGTCCCTTTAACATAACTCTATTTCTCCCATGAAAAAGATAGAAAAAAAGGAAGGAATTATTCAATGTTTTCAAAGAAAAACAGTGACATAAAATCATTGAAAAACCAAAATGCCAATGGGGTTGTGGTTCACTGGTGAAGACAGTGGCATATCAGTACACCCATGAAGGTTCGACAGCCGTGGCAACAAGAATAAGCAGTTGGGAGCAGGTGCAAGTCCTGGGTGTTGACTGAAGAATACCCCCTGCTGTAGCAGCTTAATTGACCCCTTCGGGCCAGTGTAATCATTTATTTGACTTGAAAAGAAGCACATAAAAAAGTGCAAAACAGTACCAAAACGCTCACAAATTGGAGCCTTAGGAAAGAATCCATACAACATTGACGAAATAAAAATAGTACCAAACCCTAGAGCTAGGATTCGGATTTCTTTCTGAAAACAAACGGATGAACCCTTAAATGGCGATCAAAGCTATGTGCGATATGGTTACTACAGAAGGGTTTCGAGTTCAAACCCTCTTGCATTCACTAGAATTGGGAACCTCAAAATTACTCGAAATCGGGAAGTTCAAACCCTAGGTTTGTAATATTCATCTTCATTATTTTGTGAGTTTATAATGGTTTTCCTTAAAGAATCGTCTTCCGAATTAGCTATGGCCTACTGAACCCTAGACATTTTACTCACAGTACCAGATAAACTGTGCGCCAAAAATGAGAAAAAGACCCGAAAAATAAAAAGAAGGTGAAGATAGAAAAAGGATTTAAAGGAAAGCCCAACCCACGGTGTTATGAACAGAAGTGAGATAAGATTATGAATAGGAATTATATATACTTACGCATCGACCAGCAAAGAAATCAACTGCTCTTTGCTTAGTGGCTCCAACAGTGAGTGGAGATGGTCCTTCGAGAGTTGCAGAGCGGCGCCATTGGCTTCCTCGTCCAGCTTTCTCTTCTTGCCATCGCCCTTGTGCTCCATGATTTTTTTGGTTTGTAAAGAGGAGATTCTAAAACCCTTTCAAAACCCCTGAACAATTGGTTTCCTTTCAATCCCCGAAACGATCTTTTTAATTAAAGGATCCCAAATTCGCGTAGTTATAAATGCAGTTTGAATGACAAAGTTGTTGGGTTCGTTTACTCTTATTTATAGTTTTATGAAGAAAGTTACAATTCCTTGCCATAATTTCTAGTTGCCATTTTCTTGGCTACATTCTTTGTCGGCCTTTAAAATAAATTTAAGGAAAGCTTTAAGGATTAATTTATGGGGTTTTGGGCGAGGCGGGTTAATAGTGATTTTTTTTGGTGAGTTAATTGTGAATAATTCAGTGTAAATTTATCTTTATTATAGATATATAGATTTATTAAGATTAAATTTTTAGAATGTAAATTTTGTTATCATTTAATACGAAGGAATTAATATGCAATTAAGTGGACCTATAATATTTATTAAAGTTTTTGAATTGTATAAATTAAATGGACCTTTTTTTCCAAATGAAAAATATCTCAAAATTATATACAGTATAATTTATTTTACAAGTAGTATTCAGTTCTGAGCGATACAAAAGAAAGGATAGTGTTAAGACTGTTCTAGTTACAAAGTCCATACAACACAAAAGAATTGTTCACATAAAATAAAACAACAGTTTTACACTGAAGGAAAGCATAATTTGTTGCGCAAAAACTTGAAATCAGCTCTCTCTCCACAAGTTACTCGTCCTTCTCAAACTTCAAAGATGTTTAGGAGCGTATCAGGGCTTTCTTCCCCATTGTCCCAATGAAAAACGGATAGTCTTCCTTCAATTTCCTTAAGTGCCCTCTTTGAAAGGGTGTCGGCCTCTTTATTGTGTTCCCTATAAATGTGCTAGAAGTTAATATCATTAAAAAAATTTGCCAATTCCTTTGTTTTTTGTTTCCAGCATTCAATGTTCACCGCTTGGAGCTGCCTCTTTTGATTTATCCAATCTATAATAACTTTCGAATCCCCTAGGATTTGTAATTTTTCAATCGACCAGAGCATTGCCAGAGTGAGGGTCGCCCACAATCCCATGAGCTCAGCCTCAGTGTTTGTTCCAGCCCCGCAGTTTATGAACCATTTTGTAATCCTCGATGGATGAGTCTTGAAAAAACCGCCCGCTCCGCAACATTCACCATTTGACAGGGTTGCTCCATCGAAGCAAGCCAAGGTGAAAACCCTCAGTCTGATGTATATCACAAACTCTATTTGGGAAGATTTTTGGGGTAGTTGGCTGCCAGGAGAAGGAAACCGCAATCCTGTGAACCACTGAAAAAAGTGAGGGGGGACGTTCTTTGAATAACACCTTGTTTCTCTCAATCCATATATGCCAGCAAGCAAGAGCGGTCAAACTGATTGGGGTTGTTTTTTCTTTTGTCCACACAGTAAAACAATCCGAGACTGTGGAGCCAATCCACTGAAGTTTTAGATGATAGAGATTGATCAAGCGCAACCATACTGCCTTTGTGAAAGAGTAGTGGATTAAGAGATGATTTATGTTTTCAGAGTAGCAATTGCAAAGTTTGCACACCCCCGGACCTTCCTAGCCTTTCTTCTGGAGCGCCTCCCAGGTAAGGACTTTATCTTTTGCTGCCAGCCATATGAACAGTTTTAATTTGATTTGTATTGGGCACTTCCACATCTTTTGGATCCAAACACCGTCACAGCGGTAGTCGAGCGAAAAAATAAGAGCCTTGTAGATGTTTTTGGCAGTTATGACACCCGAGGCGTCCCCTCCCGACCACAATAGAGAATCAGTCACATTTCACAGATGAATGTCAGCGCCCCTGAAAGCATTGACAAAAAGTTGTCATTCGGTAGTGGCCTCTCTGCTTAGTCCCAACGATTCGCTACTAAGAGACATGTCCGGAAAGAAGATATCACGGGTTGAATCTCTCGCTTGGGCAAGCCACGAAATATGTAAATTTTGTAGGTGGTTTTGCAAGGGCTCTAAAATAATGGATCGGTCCTCCATACCAATAATCTTGTCCCTGCCAATAGATATTAAAGTTCCCGAACTGGGCCTCCAACGCAGCCAGTGGAGAATCACATAAAAGGTTCTAGTCATGTCATTCCAGAAGCTGGACGCCCTTTGCTGAAGGTGAGAACACTTACGCATCCAATCAATCACTAGAGTGTCACCCAAATATTTATCCAATAAGATTTGATGCCAAATGTTGTCATCGGTAAGCGCCCTCCACATAGTGTTTGTAGGTAACGTCATGTTGAAGGAAGTGAGGTTTTCGAGCCCCCATCCTCTAGACTTTTTTGGTCTTGACAGGATGTCACATCTGCATAGATGGAAATGATGCCTTTCATTTTTCCCACTCCACAAGAAGGCAAACATTAGCTTGCGCATTTTAGAAAGGATAGTACGCGGGATCCTCTCCATTGACATCTAGAAAATGGATTGACTCTCCAGCACAATTTTTACCAGGATAAAATGCCCTTAGAGCGACAACCACTTATTACACCATAGCTCGATTTTCCTTTCAATTTTTGCCAACAGCCAACACCAATCTTTTGATTTCGATACTCTCGGTTTAAGATGATAACCAAGGTACTTGAACCCCAAACTCAAGTCAACAAAGGTAAAGGGTATGGAATCTTTTAAAAGATTGAGCTCTACTTCCTCAAGCCCCCAATAGTGAACAATAGATTTAGTAAAATTTATGCAGAGACCCGAAGCATAACAAAATGCCTGTAGAGTGTCTAGGATCACTCTCCACTCTGAAAGATCTTCCTTTGACATTATAAGAACATCATCAACAAACATTAAATGAACAATTTTTAAAAGCTTAGAAACCTTTATACCTGAAATAAATTGTTCAGAGATGCTTCTAGATAACATCAGGTTGAGCCCTTCCATTATCATAATGAAAAGGTACGGGAAAAGTGGGCATCCTTGACGAATCCCCCTCCCACTCTTGAAGTACTTTGTCGCCTTGCCATTTATCAACACTGCAAAATTTGCACTAGATATGCAGCACATAATCCAAACCGTCAGCTTAACCCCAAAGCCCATTGTGAGTAAAATCAACCTTAATTACTCTTAGTCTATGTTGTCATAGGCTTTTTTAAGATCTAGCTTCAATACCAGAGATTTAATATTCTTTTTTTTTATACTGTGAAGGCTCTCATGGGTCGATCCAATAGCATCCTGAATTTTTCTGCCCTTCAGGAACCCTAGTTGTTCTGCAGAGAGACAATTTGCTAAAATCGGCTTTATCTTATTTGCAAGAATTTTTTAGATCACCTTATAAATAAGGTTGCATAAGGAGATTGGGCAGTGATCGTCGAAAGTGACCGGATTATTTACCTTTGGGATGAGGGCCAAAAATGTGTAGTTTAAACCTCCACAAAGATTACCTTTCCTTCTCGAATCCTCCACCATCTCAAGAAGGTCACCTCCCACAAGATCAAAGAAGAAGGTAAAGAACTCAGAAGTCCACCCATCAGGGCCAGGGCTCCTCTCTTTTTGAAATTTTCAAGTACCGCTTTTAATTCCACCAGAGTTAAAGGTTTAAAGAGAGATTTTTCTTCCTCCTCATTTACCATTTTGGGATAGAGGCTAGTAATACTAACTACCTCATTTAAGTTGGTCCATTCTTTGGCTTTGAAAAACGGTTTGAAATAATTAACAACTTCCTCTTTGATCGCCTCCTGGTCAGAAAGGATGACTCTGTTATCCTTAAATATCTCCCATACATGCTTACGATTACTGCTAAAACTTGCCATTTTGTGGAAGAATTTTGTATTTGAATCTCCACTCTTTATCCACGTTACCCTGCTGCGCAATCTCTAAGTAGCCTCCTCCCCACGAAGAAGTTTATTTCTATTACATTCCATCTCACGGAGGTGCCTATCCTCCTCCATGGATAAGGATTTTTCAGCGGATTTAAATAAGAGTTGTTCAATTTTTTATTCCAAGTTTCCCATTAAAAACTTTTCTTTCGCCTTTTCTTCTTTAACCCAGCTTTTTGTTTGAGATTTGAGTTCCTTTAGTTTCCAAACCATTCACAACTGTATATTACCTTCCAGCAGAAATCGAGGATCCTTCTAAACCCTATGGACTAGCTTAAATAAATTAAATGGACTTGATTAAGTAAACATTTTATAGTTATATGTGCTTAAACAATAATGGTATGATTGTAAATTTTAAATGTTGTAATTGATGTTATGCAATTTATTTTGCTAATTTCATTTATATTTTTGGCTTTTGTGGGCATTATTTAATACAATAAGTGTCTTAAGTAAATTATTCAAGTTCTATTTATCATTTAAATTGTGAAAAATTTAAGGATCCATACTTGTTTTAAAATGTAAAAATCTTGTGAATCTTACTAATTCTTGAAATGTCAACCTTAGCTATATTTTTGTGAAAATATTCAAAATTTTAAGGATTTTATATAGTTTCTAGAAAAAATTTGGAAGTTTTAGAGTAAAATACTTTTATCCTATAGAATTTGGGTGAATCATTTTAGAAAATAAAAAATAGCATCTCCTAAATTGCTTTGTTGACGATTTGTAGGGTTCCCATGATGTCTTCATTGGCCATCCAACGCTACCCACAAAGTTACTTTGCATTGTAAATGATCCGTGAGGCCAAATTGAACCTCTAATAGCAATAAAATACATAATTCATATGCAAACATAAAATAGCAAGAGGAATAACATTGCATAATTCAAATCCCATAATTCAATGCAATAGCAAAGTAGAAAAGCATTTAACAACATGAAAATCATGAATACTTATTTGAAATAAAGCCATGTCCACCAAACTAGTTGTTGAGAAGTGATTTTCCACCCACTTGTAGGAATTAAGTATGAATTCCACCCCCCAAACCCAACCATGATACCACTAGGGTGAAGGAAGCTCCTACAGGGCTCTAAAATCACTCAACCCAACCCATTACCCTCATGATTAAGTCATCTACTTATCATATAGTTGTCAAGGCCCTCTTCCAACACTCAAACCAACCATGGAACTCTCTTTCACTACCCTGCACAACACAAGGAAGACCCACTCTTTCTTCGCTCAACACTCCCTTAGAGTGCCTTCCCTTCTAATGATTTTCAATGTGTGTAGAAAGAGTTCAGTCTGTTCTCTACCTTCTAGTAATAATATGGGACAAAAACACTTGCCCTCTACCAATCAATGAGTAGTGATAATAGGGTTGTAGGTCTCAAGGTATTTCCTTAGCTACTATGGAAATTTCAGGCATGGTCTTTATCTCCAACCATCCTCTTTTCTTCCACATTTTGGATAGAAATCTTCCCCAACCTCTATGGGTTCTTACCATACACAAAAACATGGGAAACTCTTGACATTTTCCAACCATAATAGGCATCATAACAACCATGAAAAACTAGGGAGAAACATCCCCATATAAAGGAATCTTGCCCCCTCTCCATGCCCACAAATGGTTGCCTAATTCAAATGAATGGTAAAATCTCCCAGAATGCCCTAAAAAAGACAATGGAAGGCATTTTCCTACATGAGACCCCTCTCCCTTCCCAAGGATCTAACAGATATGACACTTATGCATAGTTCACTTGTACAAGTCAAAGATTGATGGGAATATTTTAAGAAAGGATGGACAAGAAAATGGTAGGACTCCAAAGGACAATGACAAGGTCAAATAAGCCAACAACCCCCTTTCCTCTTCCCCTATTATAGAATCATAGTCCCCTTGTTTCTCCCTAAAGCAACCATTTTGGTTGATATTATAATATTATATATTTTCCTTCTTATAGGTTTTTTACAAAACCATGAGTCTCGCGTGAGAAATAAACGCACCGGATTGTAATCCTAGCCCACAACTTGGACTATTATGCATTCACTTGTTAGGCATTGGCCTTGAGCTCCACACTAAGAATGTTTACAATGCATGGGATCATTATATCTCAACCCACATGGTTTGAGTCCCATCACCCAATCTAATTCACATAATAATACAATATCATTACATATTATATTCCAAGGATCAAAATTGGGATATTGCATTCCCCTATGCCTTGGAATAACACTATCCTTAGTGTTTGTTTCCTTCCATTGATAAGACCGTGTCTCCATGTCTATGTACTTTAGCTACATTCAAAATGTTATCCTCTTCATTGCAACTAGCATTTGATGGCTATATGGACAACAATGGCTCACAAATTCTTTCATTGCCATGAGATGCTTCCAAGACCTTATCATTTCAGCATATACCTATAGTAATTATCAAGGTAAACATGCATATCATAGCCAACTATGCAACAATTATTTTCAACTCATTGTCTTCTCTAACATACCCAAAATATATAATGCCTTATTAATCCCCACTAGCACATAACATTAATCTCTCACATCAAATTCATTCAAGTCGCTTATTCCTTTCTGCACTCACCTTTCTAGGCTCAAGCATCCCCTTCTTTTTTAACCAGTCCCTTGAATGACCCATCTTGCCAAGGATTTCATGTGCAAGAAGAGCACGGACTTAAAGAGTCTCACTGCTAAGATGTCCCACTAGTAACCCCTAGTAAACAATGGCTTAGGGTGATTGAGGCATATCACAAGGTTCTAGTGCCATCACAATAGCACCCTCTTCGTTCTTTCTATCTTTCAACATCCATAATATGTCCTTACTATATAGATCCATGATATCATCTATATCATGCACATGCAGTTACCATAAGATATCATCATAAAAATTTCAATAAAATTTTTTAAATTTGTTTCATACATAAATTGAATTTCATAACTACGAGATCCTCCCCGTAATGTTTGGCCTGAATTTCACAAGTACAAGATCCTCCTCATAATGTTTGGCCCATGCATGTGGTAGTAGCCAATCTATTACACTCATTACCATATCCAAAACCTTTCTACCTGCAATTTGTCCTACTAGACAAAACTTTCGGTTAGTCAAACAAACTGTGAGTATCCATCCATATAATCATTTCATTGCAACATCCACAATAGCCCATGAAATGATCTTGGAAATATTAACACCAATAATCCAATCACTTTATGTTGTCAACATATTAAATGCAATGAAACATTATTCACTATATATGCATTTTCAACATAAGTATGCATTCACACAATGTGATCAAACATATGTGTCAATATCCATGGATGCAAAATCACAACTTGTGCATTTACATAATCTAATTATGCACATTCTCTCAAGACATCCTTGTATTTTTCAAGCATACCATGATGCCAGTTCATGTGTTCTATCATGACAAGTTGAAGGGTTAAACAAACACCTCAACACATCACCCAACCACCTCCCCAATGCTTGTCCAATCATCTAGACACCTTCCTCTTTAGTCCAAACATAGCACCATGAATATCGACCTCTTTCTCTGTTAAACAGTCCCTCAAGCATATTAGAAGGCATTTCCTTTATCTGCTTAACAGTCCCTTAGAAAACCCTTTCTCTTCTTATGGTGTTCTTAGTGTTGGAGAGAAGGTTGCAATCCATGATGCAGACACAAACATGGATACCATTGGACACTTGTGTTGTGTTATAGTCTTTTCCAAATCCAACAACACATGGGATCACACATGGTTATCTCACATGGCATCCATTCCCCAAGCATGAGTATAATAGTCATTCACATTAGTTATTAACTTTCTAATAATCTTTACATACCAAAGACTTATTTCCTTTGCCTTAACTGGTATCACTCATACACATGCATTCAAATGTCAGCATAAGCATATCTATGAGGATATCAAGCATGAATGAAGGAATTCTTACCCAAATCCTTTTCAACACTCATGCAACATTGGTATGCTCAATTTCATACATGTATGGTTTCCATCAATATCCTTGATGTTACATGATCAATTGATGCCTCATGGGAACTCACATGGTCCCTACATCAACCTCTTGACAAACATAACCTTGTCCTTTCTTCTTATGAGGTTGACTATCATAAGTAGTTGCATCATCAACATCATTAAACATGTCCTCAACCATTCCTCGTTATACAATATATCAACAACCATATTTAGTTATTATGCCAAACGCATTGCATATAACAACAAACTACTTCTTAGTCAATATGCAACATCACGTGTGTGTGTGTGTGTGTGTGTGTGTGTGTGTGTGTGTGTGTGTGCACTTTATCACATATCATCTCTCAACATGTCTACTAGTGCATATGCATTCCATCTATTCCATTATCTTGCATTCTCAGCATTCTCGTGCCTTAACTATGTACACATGACAAATTTCTCAATATAGAGAAATATAAACAAGCAAGAGAAGAGTCAAGAAATTCTCCCCTCCAATTCCTCCACATAGCATGGGATTCTAAAACATAGTTATTATACTCCATGGTCTTTATGCCAATCACATAATAGATCGTTAGCTATGATATTCTCACTCAAGTGGAAACACTTAGTACATACAAATAAGCTATACTTACTACTTCAACATCATACAACTCTACTCTACAAAACAAAATAGAGTTTAGGGTGAGAAATTCTCCATCATTTCCATATCTATCTTGCTAGCCACATGCATGATTTATTGTTGCAACCAATTCTTCACACCTTGTTGATCCGAATTGGATACTTGACAAACCTTTGTAAAATTTGTAATAAGTGTATCCTTCTTTTTTTATTGTATTTTGTCTTTTTGGCAAAGTTGGAAGTGGAAGCAAACCATTGTTATGGTTGGTATTCCAAAGGCAACCATTAAAACAATGAAGGTTGAAGTGAGGACATCAATGAAAAATAAAAAGAGAATTGGGGGAAAATCTTGAAGGAGCAGATATAAGAGTTTGAAAGGCAACATGCTCGAAGTTTATGGAGAAAGGAGTCAAGAAGCATGTCCACATTGAGCGAAGGTATTATCTTGAAGCCATGGTTATATGCAACTTGGGTTTGCTAGTGAGTAACAATGCATGAGATCTTGAGCATTAATAGCTCACCCCTTTTCCAATGAGTTCTTTGAGAATAATAAAATGATTCTGGTTTTTTTTGTCTTGGTTTAAATTATTATACATTTTGTGCAATGGATTTTTGGGTTATTTTCATGAATTACTATATTGTGGTATGAAAGATACATAAAACTCCATCTTGTAGGCCAATTTTCACTCACCCACAAATCATATCTCCTCCTTTGGGCCACATTTTATATTGTTGGTTGGTTTATTCTTTGCCCACAACCTGCACACATCATTTTTTTTTTATTGTTGAAAAATTTGGTTACTGCTTGGGTGATTTTACAAACCCTTGGGCATGTTATTCTCTACCTGATCATTTTATCCCTTTCATGGGTGAATTCAGAGATCCATGGGTGTTTTTTTTACATCTTGGGTGAATTTAGAGACCCCTAGGGTTTTATTTCACCACCTGGGTGATTTTCCTTGCCCATAGGCCACCCATGACATTTGGTAAATTATTCTTGTGCTTGGTAGAGTTCCTTTCGCTCCCATTTCATCGTCCCAAGCGGTGAGACTCTTCTTTATACCTGCATAAGCACCAAATTTGTTTTTGAACTCCCAACAATTAGTTTTTTTTAAACGCGGACCATAAATCCATTTTTGCACATAACCACATTGTGATTCATTTTTTATATTGTTTAGAAACATTTGTGTTGGTGAGATAGATGAGCCATAGGCCTATCATTTATAGATCAAATGGTATCATAGTAGGTTCGTTAGAGACCTTGAAGCAGTTTCCATGGGAAAAGACTTGAACAAGGAGAAGTTGGAAGAGTTGAGAGACTTGAACAGGAAAATCCAAGAAGAAAGTCGTTATTGGAGGTAGAGAGTAGATGAGTTGGAGAAAGAGCTTTCCAAGTACCATGAATCCTTCACCACCTTGAGGGAAGAACTAGATAGGAACATATTGTAGATTTTGTAGTTGAGGGAGAAAATAATTGAGCTGAATAATTGGCAAGAGGAGAGGTTCACCGAGATCACTATTCACCTATATCGGGACTTGGTAGTGAAGGAAGAGGCCTTGAAGAAGCTGGAAGCAATTGTCCAAGAGACCAAGTAAGCCCCTTCCATTGTTACTGTTGAAGCTAGTACCATGATAGAGACAAGCATGGTAAATTCACCTTCCAAAATCCTTCCTCAAGAAACCTTTGGTGACTTTGAAAAGCACACTAGAGGCATGGGTTCCAAGATTATGAGACAAATGGAATATGAGGGTTAAGGGCTAGGTAAGGGAGGCCAAGGGTTTCTAATTCCAATTGTATCTCAACAAAGGCCCAAGCATGAAGGCCTAAGATTCAGTGGAGAAGAAGCTATCACAAGTGCAGCTCAAATCACCTTCGTCAAGGCAAGAGGAACCATAAAAGAATCCATGTGTAGCAAGCCACTCAAATTTGTTTGTAGAATCTTGGAAAAGGGAAACAAAGAGATTATTTTTCAATCCATATTCACTCCAATTCTTAGGGGACCAAGTAACCAAGTTGAAAGAATCATCACAAATTGAAAAGGTAAGGCATAGTTTGTTTTTGTTGCAAGAAAAGGGGTCATAAGACTAGCAATTTTTGGCACTCTAGAAGGCCAAGCAACCCATGTAAGAACTATTGCCAACATTGGGAGGCCAAATGTTGGAGGCTTCACCTTGAACTCCATCCCAAGAACCAAATAGCCAAGAAGAAATCTTGGAGAGTCAAGGGGAAAGAGGAGTTGTTTGCACTTCCATCCAAAGAGAAGTAGTTATCCAATGACCTATTGTAGCAATAAATGCCATTTATGGCGATGAGATGGACAACAAGGTTATGCCAAAGGTAGCCCATATTCAGCTCCTATCTTCCATCCTACAATGGAGGCACCTTTTTTTGGAGATTTGTCGGAGTCTACTTGTTCATCAAAGAAGAATATTGAAGGGAGTTGAAGCTTTTGGGGAACAAAATCCTTCAAATGGGGAGGTGTGATCATTGGATCTTTGACAAACCTTTGTAACATTTGTAAAAAGCACATCCTTCTTTTTTATTATTATATTTTGTCTATTCAGAAAAGTTGGAAGTGGAAGAGAACAATTTTGATGGTTGGTCTTCCAAAGGAAACCATTAAAACAATGAATACTGAAGTGAGGAGATCAACGAGAAATCAAAACAAAATTGGGGGGAAAGCTTGAAGGAGCAGAAATAAGAGCTCGAAAGGAAATCTCCTCGAAGTCAAGGGATGAAGGAGTCAAGAAGCCTATCCACACTGAGCGAAAGTGTCTCAAAGCCATGGTTATCTGCAATTTGGGTCTACTAGTGAGTAACAATGCATGAGATTTTGAGCATGCACAACTCACCTCCTTTATAATGAATTCTCTGAGCATAATAAATGGTTATGGTATTTTGTGTCTTGGTTTAAATTCTTATACATTATGTGCAATGGATGTTTGGGTTATTTTCATGAATTACTGGATTGTGTTTTGAAAGTTATAGAAATATCCATCTTGTTGGTCAATTTCCACCCACCCACAAATTATCTATCCTCCTTTGGGTCGCGTTTTAGATTAATGTTTGGTTTATTATTTTCCCACGGGTTGTACACATCGTTTTTTTATTGCTAGACATTTTGGTTATTGGTTGGACAATTTTACAAATCCTTGGGCATGTTATTCTCTACCTGAGAGTTTTATCCCTTGCATGGGTGAATTCAGAGACCCTTGATCATTTTTTTTACGGCTTGGGCAAATTTAGAGACCCCCGGGCATTTGTTTCATTGTCTGGGTGATTTTCCTTGCCCACAGGTCACCCATGGCATTTGGTAAATTATTCTTATGCATGGGAGAGTTCCTTTCACTTCCATTTTGTCCCCCTAAGCAACGAGACTCTTAGTTATACCTGCATAGGCACCAAATCCGCTTTTGAACTCCCAACAATTCATTTTTTAAAAACACATGCCACAAATCCATTTTTGCACACAACCACATTGTGATTCTGTTAGGGTCCTAACCTGCACACAGGTAGAACAATATATTCGAATGTAATAAATGTCAATATTAACAAGGCCTTTCAATAAAATAGAATAAGGCAGATGTAAGAAGACCTAATAGAAGCTTCCGCTTCTAGAAGGATCTTCCTCTAGATGCTTCTTTTTAGTATAAATAGGAGTCGAGGGTATGAGAACCCTAGCTTGGATATTATTGTAATAGAGCTCTTTTCAACTGGAGGTTTCCCCCTCGAAGAGGCCCGTGAACATTGCTTTCAGATTCAAAGTGTTATTTCTATTGTTATTCTTCTATCACTTCAGTGTTATTGTGGTGAATGTTCTGGTTATGTTGTTGTTATTCTGCCATTACTATCATTTTATTTCAGTTCTGCATACATTTTATATCTGGTATATTACAAGTGGTATCAGAGCACTTTCCTCGACAGAAAGTGTGGGTTAATTTTTTTTTCAGGGTAGAGATGTATTCCGGCGTCTTTAAGCCACAAAGATATGTCGTTACGCTCATAAACCCGTAGTTGAAGGATTCATACACGCAGGAAATACAAGTGGTACTTAAGCGCACATCTGTTGGCCACCCTTGTAACCCCCGTTGGTACCCCTTCGAGTGGTAGCGCATCAGACATCACCTGTGTATGGATCAGCCTAGATTACTTGAAGCCCTCTTTAGATAAACCGATCGGCCGCCTGACTACTATAGTGTCACCGAGAACAACACTCGAGACGATACTCTCTAGTACCTAGGTAGTCGGGTAGTACGACTAAGGTTACGGTCTATCCTCCTTAGTTAGTGCCCTGAGATATTGGGCTGAGTACTACTGTTGGACCTCGCACATATATCAGAGAGCTATAGCATAGGGCAAACCCTTGTCTGTAGAACCCTTGAATACCTAACCCTTGGGGGACAGAAACATAAACAAATTAAAACGAACAAGATCTATTGTCACGCAACTGTGTTCGGGTTGCTAAGTAAATACACATTTCTTTCTGGTTAAGCATTTGGGCATTTCCTCTCTGTAGTATTCTTCAGACTGGAGTATAACTCTGGAAAAAATTTCACCATTATTTGAGACCTATTCCATTGGATTCATCTCTTCGCCCTTATAATATTCATCCATATCATTTTTTTGGCCAAATTTTTTTACCTCGCCCGCCCCTTTTCAGTTTCCTCATCCTCATGGGAAATCAAACAAGACCTCACCACCCAGCTTGAATCATTCTTTTCGGCCCTCTGCACCAAACTACATATCCCTATAGATAACCCTTCCTCTTCCTCACCTCCACATACTGAAGGTGATCATTCCTCTCATTCCCATACCTCACGGAACCATCACTTCCAACGTGACCTATGCCTCCCACAGGTGGATGTGACCAAATTTGATGGCTCAGACCCCACTGGTTGGGTAACCCAAATGGAACATTACTTCTCTTTATATGACATTACAGATGACTTGGACAAACTTCAGTATGATGTTCTCCATCTAGATCAAGAACGTTGGCAATGGTGGAAATGGAGAAAAACTTCTCGTCAAGGGTATATTGCTTGGACACACTTTGTGGCAAAGATTTATGAATGCTTTGACATTGACACCAACCATTTGGGCCGTTTAACAAAGATGAAACAATTAGGAACCGTGGAAGACTTTATAGCTGCCTTTGAGCACCTGGCTTTTATAACAGAGGGCATGTCTGATGCCTTTTTCTGAGAGTCTTTTATCAGTGGCCTCAAGGATGAAATTTGGGCCCATGTCCTCATGGCTCGGCCTGAAAGTTGGGTGGAGGCTACCAAAAGAGCTAAAGAAGCACAACAAGTTGTATCTGCTCAAAACCGCAAACCCTCCTTTATCCCTTGCCCTAAACCAGTAAATCCCACTACTCCCTCTGCTCCACTAAAGATACAAAAATTGACCAGGGATGAAATGGCTGAACGCCAACTCAAAGGCCTTTGTTATAACTGTGATGAAAAATATTTCCCGGGCCACAAGTGTAAGGAACAAAAGATTTTTATGGCCATCTCCGAGGATATTTCGGAAGAAGATGAAGAAACTCCCTCTGTGTCTGAGTCACCTGAATCCATTGACATAACCCCTCCCTCAGACCCTCCCGAAGTAGAACCAGTAATTTCCCTTAATGCTCTCACTAGCTTCTCCGCTCCCCAAACCCTCAAGCTAATCAGTTACATCAAGCATTGAAAGGTCATCATTCTGGTTGATAGTGGCAACACCCATAATTTTATTCATTGTCGCATTGCCCAAGAAACTCATTACTACATCCATGCCATCAATAATTTCCAAATCATGATTGCCAATGGTGGTTCCATGAAATGTGGAGGGTGTTGTGAAAATGTGCGTCTCCAAATTGGTGACTACCACCTAAAATCCCATATGTTTGCTATCAACATGGGAGGTTGTGACATTATGTTGGGTGCAGACTGGCTAAGGACTTTGGGTGCTATTCTCATGGATTTTAAAGACTTAACCATGCAATTCGACCAAGAGGGCCACCAATATAAGTTCCAAGGCATCACCGCCGGTTCACTTGAGATCATTAGTTCCCATCACATGGAAAAGCTGCTCAAAAAGGGTCATGTTGGTGTTATCGCCCAACTCTATGCCATACAAGCAACATAGACACCCTCGGTACCGCAAGACCTCCAAGCCATCCTTTCTAAACATCAATTGGTCTATTCCACTCCCCAAGGCCTCCCTCCTTCCCGTGGTGTTCATGATCATTCCATTCCCCTTGTACCCGGAAGCCTTCCTCCCAATATATGTCCGTATCGTCACCCCTTTTCCCCAAAAAATGAAATTTAGAAAACGGTCCATGAACTCCTTAATGCAGGCGTTATCCGCTCTAGTATGAGCCCCTACTCGTCTCCTGTGATCATGGTCCTAAAGAAAGAAGGTTCTTGGTGAATGTGTCCTGACTTTTGTGCCCTCAACAAACTTACCATCAAAGACAAATTCCCCATTCCTATCATTGATGACCTCCTGGATGAATTGAGTGGCGCCCAATTCTTCACTAAACTGGATCTTCGTTCGGGCTACCACCAGATACATATGAAAGAGACAGACATTCCCAAGACTGCCTTTAGAACTCATGAGGGCCACTATGAGTTTTTGGTCATGTCCTTTGGCTTGTGTAATGCCCCCTCCACCTTCCAAAGCCTCATGAATCATGTCTTTCGTCCTTTTCTCCGCCATTTTGTCTTAGTTTTCTTTGATGATATCCCCATCTATAGAAAAAACTGGACAGACCATCTTGCTCATGTGGATCGAGTTCTCCATCTACTCTCTCAGCACCAACTTTTCCTGAAACAGTCTAAATGTGCTTTTGGCACCTCATAAGTAGAATACTTGGGTCATCTGGTTGGAAAAGATGGTGTCAGGGTGGATCCTAAAAAGATAGAAGCTATGCAAGATTGGCCTCACCCAAAGACTCTTAAGAGCTTTCATGGATTTCTAGGCTTAACAGGGTATTATTGCAAGTTTGTTAAGAATTATGGGAAGATTGCAACACCTCTCACTGCTCTCCTAAAAAAGAACTCTTTCACTTGGACTCCAGTCGCTGCTCAAGATTTTCAAACCTTGAAGTTGGCCATGTGCACCACTCCAGTCCTCGCCCTTCCCGATTTCACAAATACCTTTGTGTTAGAATGTGATGCCTCGGGGAAAGGAATTGGTGTTGTCCTTATGCAAGAGGGTCGACCTTTGGCCTTTACCAACAAGAAACTATCTGAAAGAAATATGGGCAAATCCATATATGAAAAGGAAATGTTGACTATTCTCCATGTCGTGGATCTGTGGCGTCCTTATCTATTGGGGCAACATTTCCAAATTAAGACAGACCATCAAAGCCTCAAGTATTTTCTGGAACAATGCATTTCCTCCCCAGAACAACAAAAATGGGTGACTAAACTCTTTGGATATGATTATGAGATCATTTATAAGAAAGGCAAAGACAATGTGGTTGCAGATGCACTTTCCTGAAAATATGAAGATGAAGGATCCCTTTTTTCTCTTTCATTCATTGTACTAGATTGGCTCCAAGCCATTCGCTAGGAATGGCTACAGGATCCCAAAAGTTCGCAGTTGATCCACCAATTGCAGTCCAAGGCTCCAACTTCCCCAGGGTACTCTTGGCTCCATGAGGAACTTCAATACAAAGGCCGTTTGTATTTAAGTAAACAATCAAAGCTTAAATCCATGGTACTTTCTGAGCTTCATGCTACACCCACAATAGGGCACTCCGGGTTCACCAAAACCTATGACAAGGTCAAACGTTCTTTTTCCTGGGAAGGTATGAAACACGAAATTCGTAATTTTGTAGCTGAATGTGATGTGTGTCAACGCAACAAGGGAGAAACAGTCAAATCGTTGGGCACACTACAACCGCTCCTGATTCCACTTGCTATTTGGAAGGATATCTTTATGGATTGTATTACCGGCTTACCCAAATCTGGAAATAAATTCGTCATCATGGTGGTTGTTGATCGCCTTTCCAAGTATGCTCGTTTCTGCGCCCTTCAACACCCGTTTACAACATCCACAGTGGCTCAAATATTCATGGATCAGGTCTTCAAGCTTCATGGCATGCCGCACTCGATTGTTTCTGATCGTGACCCAACTTTCACAAGCAATTTTTGGCAAGAACTGTTCAAGATACAAGGCACCGAATTGCATCTCAACACAACTTATCATCCCCAGACTGATGGCCAAACGGAAGTTGTCAACAAGTCTTTGGAAACATATTTGAGGTGTTTTGCCTCAGAAAAGAAAAATCAGTGGGCTCAATGGTTACCCCTAGCTTAATGGTGGTACAACACTTCATACCATACAGCTACACACATGACTCCTTTTGAAGCGGTGTATGGACATAAGCCACCTTCAATTCTCTCATACTTACCGTGTGGCTCGAAGGTCCAAGCGGTTGACCTAACACTTACAACTCGAGAGGCTATTCTCCGTACCCTCAAAGAGAATTTGGTCATGGCACATAATCACATGAAGCAACAAGCAGATCAAGGTCACTCTGAACATCAATTTGCAGAAGGGGATCAGGTGTTTCTTCGACTGCAACCTTATAAGCAAACTTCCCTCAAGGCCAAGCATTGTTAGAAGCTAGCGCCCAAATTTTTTGGTCCTTATACCGTACTCAAGCGTGTGGAACAATTCGCCTATCAGTTAGCTTTGCCCAACAATTCGAAGCTACATCCTGTTTTTCATGTTTCATGTTTAAAGAGGGTGATTGGAGGTAAGTGCCAAATTCAAACCAACCTTCCAGAGTTAGTTGAAGAAGGATCCATTTGGCTACAGCCAGAAGCATTTTTGGACCAGCATGAGCGTCGCCTACGTCAGAGAACCATCAAAAAAGTGCTAGTACAGTGGAAATATACAACTCCAACAGACGCCACTTGGGAACCAGCTACCATTCTGCAACAATTTCCTCATCTCAAGCCTTGAGGACAAGGTTGTTTTTAAGGGGGTGGACATGTTAGGGTCCTAACCCATACATAGGTAGAACAATATATTTGGATGTAATAAAGGTCAATATTAATAAGGCCTTTCAATAAAATAGAATAAGGTGGATGTAAGAAGACCTAATAGAAGCTTCTGCTTCTAGAAGGATCTTCCTCTAGATGCTTCTTTTTAGTATAAATAGGAGTTGAGGGTATGAGAACCCTAGCTTAGATATTATTATAATAGAGCTCTGCTCAACTGGAGGTTGCCCCCTCGAAGAGGCCCGTGAACATTGCTTTCAGATTCAAAGTGCTATTTCTATTGTTATTCTTCTATCATTTCAGTGTTATTGTGGTGAATGTTTTGGTTATATTGATGTTATTCTGCCATTACTAACATTTTATTTCAGTTCTGCATACATTTTATATTTGGTATGTTATAGATTCATTTTTTATATTGTTTAAAAGCATCCGTGTTGGTGAGACAAATGAGCCATAGACCTACCGTATACATATCAATAGTAGATTTCTTTGATGCTTTGGGTTGCCTCTACGTTCTATCATTTCTTGAGAAATGTTTCCCCAATTTCCTTAAGCAGTTATAGCCAATCTAAGCTTAACATTTATTTTTTTTGACATAAAAACATTCCTAGAAAAGCCCAACTTTTCATGTTATATCATTTCCCATAGATTTACAACTTTTATGATATTTTGACTACCTCTAGAATTATGCATCTTTGCTTTTATTTCTAGCTACTCTTAAGCCTTATCCAACTTTATATGCCTTCCTTGGAAAATTCTAAGCCAAGCTCCAATTTGGCTCATATTATGTCTCACCAGAAAATTCCATGTGATGGAATGCCTCATTCCCTTGATAACATCTCCCCAAGTGGATTGAAGTTCATTATTCACTTCACATTCTTTACTCATAAGTTGTTGGTTCATATCTTGCAACTCTTCCCTGTTAGAAATAAATAGATGTGCTCATTTTTCCATAGACAATATAGCAATATTGTCACCCAACCAAGGTCACCCTTGAGCACCTTAATCTTGACAGACAAAATAATTTTGGAAGTAGACCAATAACCAACCAAGGTAGCGCACCTTTCTCCAAGGCTAGAGCACCAAGCAAGAATAACCAAAGACCAAGCAGAAATTCCAAACCATAACCAAGAGAAAGTCCAACCAAAAGCCAAAATCCCAGTTGCAGTAGCTGCAGCTGCACTCCCTCTCCAACTTGCGCACCACTAGTCTTATGCAGTTGTGAGAGTAAGAGTGACAAATGAGCTCTAGAGCCCTCTATTTATACTACTCTATCTCACTTGACTGGGCCGAATTCTCTTTCTGGAGGCTAATAACTCAATATTAAATATTCTCTTGAGCCGAATTGTCTTCTAGGGTTATTATCCAATGTTTTAGGGTTTCTCTTTCTTCCCAGAATATTCTAGTCTTGTCAAATGTTACACGTGGAGGTTAATACCTCCCGCAACTACCATAATATCAACACTCCCTCCTAGCTAGGAAGGTATTAAAGGCAATGGTCTTGAGCACAAACAAACCATTCAACTAGTAGCATCATCATAGCCACACATGCTATCTCATGATCACGTAGATCAACTCATGAGCAACATCATCACTATCAATATCATCTGATAGCATCAACTACATCATCTCTTGAAGCCATACTCCATCTGAGTAATTGGGCATGATGTTGAATAAGTCACTCAATCCACAGAGTGATACAACAACCATTCTTTTAATCTGGACATATGCCCTAGAAAAATAATTGTTCCAACATATGCTGGAAGCCACACCATGGGATACAAGGACTATTCTTCTAATCCAGACATACATCCTAGAAGAATGACTGTCCTGGACCATTTTCCCTCCGGCCACTACTGTGAACTCAGGGAAAATATCTGTCATGTACCAATCTCTCCACTTTGGTTACTAGTATGAACTTAGGGAGACATACCATTCTTCTAATCTAGACATACATCCTCGAAGAATAGTTTTCCATGGTACATCAACAATCTGTCAACCTATACCATTCTCCACAGGGAGAATGTCTATCCACCAACAATCTTTCAACCTGGACCATCCTCCACAGGAAGGATGTCTATCCATCAACACACTGACTATCCATCTAGCTGGAAATCATCTCCAACACTAGTGGTAGTCTCCATGATAAACATAACAATGCCATCCAATAGAAAACAACTGTGTCTATCTATAGTAGTACAAAAATACTATCTAGTGGTACACAACCACACTTAGTAGCACACGACTACTAACCAATGACACATAGTCACAACTAGTAGAACACATCCACATAATAGCACACAACTACTTTCCATAGACATATAGTCTCCACAACAATCATATCATCTGATATCAACCTGCATAACAATATCATGATACAAACCGAGTCATCTGGGCCATTCTTCCACTCACATCTGTGAGATATGGAAGAACATATACCCTCAAAAAGTAAAACATCAGCCATGGGCTATCTGGACTATTCTTCCCAAACATAGAAGAATAATTGTCCCTGATTTCTGAGCCTGAACCATTCACCTAACTGGGCCATTCCTCTGGCACTAATCATAGTGCAACTTGGAGAGAATGAGTCTACCCTAGGGAATGCATGTCCCTGATTGTTGAAATTGGACGATTCACCTAACTGGGCCATTCCTCCAACACTAATAACAATGCAACCTATAGAGAATGACTCTACCCTAGGGAATGACTATCCAGACCTTTTCCTATAGAAATGATTTTTTTTCACCAACCTCCAAAATGGACCATTCTTTGAAACTGCTCACAATTATGAACTTTGAAAGAATGACTTCCCGACAAGGAAAACCATTCTACTTGACCACTACTTAGAGTGACTACTAAGAAGAATGATTGTCCTAGACCATTCCCCCACACCGGCGACAAGGGGAATCGTTGTCTATGGTACATCAACAATCTATCAGACCATTTTCATTACGAAAATGATTGTTCGATCTGGACCATTTTATGAACTGGAAAATGACTATTCGTCATAAATCTCGAACCACTTTCCAGACTAGAAAGGAACTTCCCAACCTGGACCATTTTCTGAACTAGAAAATGACTGTCCATAAATCAATAACATATCAGTGCTCCCTCCCAACCTAGGAGTAATCACTTCCTTTTTCAATAAGGAAGTCATCTCCATGAGCCCCAACTTTCCCCTTAAGTACACACACTTTTCATCTTGGACATAGGCTTTACCAAAATCTATGTTATATTCTCATCTGTGGAGATATATGGAGAACCACTTCTCCCCTCTAGAATTTATCATGAAGAAAATAATGTTTGATCTCAATGAGCTTTGACCTATCATGGAACACTGGGTTCTCTGAAAGATTCACACAACTATGATCATCACAATATATCACGATCGAATCCAACACTTGATCAGACAATCTAAAACCCAACTTATGGAGCCACAATGATTTCGTACAAGCATCACACACTGCAATATACTATGCTTTTGCAGTGCTGAGTGTAATAGACTTATGTTTCCTGCTAGCCCATGACATCATGGCAAAGATCAAACTAAAACATATCCAAGTAGCACTTCTTCTATAATCTGCATTCCCTGCCTAATCTGAATTGATAAATCCATGTAGTTGTATATCATAACTTAAACATCCCACAAAAACAAATATTTGACCAAGTATTCTCCAAATACATTAATGATCTAATCAATTGTCGATATAGATACAGGTTTACTAGATTAGAGCCTCTCAACTTCGTCAGATCTATCGTCATGGGAGTTTTCCATGGATTTGCAATCCATCATCCCGAACCTCTTGAACAACCCTTTCAATATACTTCCTTTGTCATAGGAAGTTTTCACCATGCTTCCGCTGTACATGAGAGACTTTGCACCAAGTTTGCTTGAATCCATACATGTTCTTCTTCCATATGCATACAAGAGTCTCTTTCTGGTGTACCTCAGAACCTTGAGGTTTCTCTACATACGCTTATTCTTCAATTACTCTATTGAGAAGAACAATATTTACATTCATCTAATGTAAACTCCAACCCATGGATACTGCAGGAGATATAATGGCTAAGGTAGAGGTATATCTGGTTACTAGAACAAGTTGTCATCATAGTCTTCTCCCTCCTACTAGGAGAAGCCTCTAGCCCCGAGTCTTGCCTTGTATCTATCAATGCTTAAGTCTTTTTCACAATTTCTCACATACATTGTTCTTCATCACAACTTCCTTCCATTCCTTCTACTTGACTGCTTCTAGTGGGTTCAAACTGGTTCAATTGGTTGTTTTGACTTTTTTTTTTTTTTTGAATCTTCATGTTCTTCCTCATGTTTCTCTTCAATGTTGGATTCCATGGAATATTCTATATATTACATGCCCTTCTTTCCTAAAGGCTCCAACCTTCTGCCATAGGAACATAAATGTAGATGGACAACCAAGGATATTCAAGGCTTCCTTTCGAAGAAGACTTCTTCTAGAGTCAAACTAAACACATGTTGCTTATCATGGCTGCTACTTCCAATGATGAACATGGATAGATACTTCATAGTCTTTACAGATTTTACTTCAATGGATCATATCATTGGGGATTAGCTTCCTCCTAATCATGACTTCATGCCTGAATGAGCAATATGTATGCTCTTCTTTTGGAATTTTGTGATTAGCTCCCTCCATCTAAGAGAGTCCATGCTTTTGTAAGTTGCATCTCTCTTTGCTTTCTACAAAGTGTCACAACCCTGTTATGGTTTCCTTTTGATTTCTGGCTTCCTTCGAGTCTGACTCCTCTAAGTCTCTTTAAGTTTGTTTCTATCTGTTCTGATTGTTTCTCATCTGACAATTATGACATCTTTATAAAATTCTTATATGACAGCTTCCGCAAGGATTGTTCATCAAACATATTTCACAAGGGTACCTGCCTGAAACAAGAACAACACGAACAAACAAGAAATATCTATATAGAGGAGATGTTAGTTCAACTTGCAAACACGTATAATAATCATCTATATCAATAATATTCATATGCAGTCGAGTATTCATTACACCTATCAATAATAGAATCTTTCAAAGACTGCTTTCACAATTTTTAATGTAGCAACTATCACCCTTGATATACAAAAATTTGAAGCTTGACAATTTAATCAAGCTTGGAACTTGAAGCCTCAACTGCTATGGAGGGTGCGCTTGTTCTTTTGAATGCACTGAATCCAATATTACAACTTGGACAAGATCTCTAGTACTTTCCCTGCAAACACACTCATGTTTTGCTAGATGATATAACTTAGATAGCATATGTAAGTGCATACCTTTGAAACCTTGTAGCATTGTCCAACTTGTCTTCCAATATGAAACTAGATACCATCTTGACAAGAAGAGATTAAAAACTCAATCAGAATATTTAATGATTAGAACAAGCTGGAAACTCTAAAATTTCAACTTTGACCATAAAATCAATTTGACCAGAAGTCAACCTTTGACTTTGACCAATCAAACTTTGACTTTGACTTTGACCAAAGATTCAAACTTGACGTTTTGGCTAACTGAGAGTACCAAGAGGTGCGCTAGGCTAGGGCGCACTAGGATCTCAAGGAATTAGGTCAAATGCTTCATAATAAGTGCTCAAACACAAGGGTTAGGTTTTGTTGCAACTGCATAATTAGAAAACCTAGCTGCAGTTGTAACTGGTGCCATAACGAGCTTAACAAATAACTTCCCAATATATCTTCTAGTGGTTAGACTGTCTGAAGATAGTGTAGGCCCATAACCTGTTAGAAATAAAGAGATGTGCTCATTTTTCCATAGACATTATAGCAATATTGTCATCCAACCATATGCACAAAGGCCACCCCCGAGTACCTTAACCTTGACATACAAAATAATTCCAGAAGAAGACCAATAGCCAACCAAGGTAGTGCACCTTTCTCCAAGGCTAGTGCACCAAGAAAGAATAACCAAAGACAAAGCAGAAAGTCCAAACCATAACCAAGAGAAAGTCCAACCAAAAGCCAAAATCCCAATTGCAACAACTGCAGTTGCACTCCCTCTCCAAACTTGTGCACCACTAGTCTTATGYAGTTGTGAGAGTAACAGTGAAAACTCATCTCTAGCACCCTCTATTTATACTGCTCTATCTCACTTCACTGGGTCGACTTCTCTTTCTGGAGGCTAATAACTCGATATTAAATATTCTCTTGAGCCGACTTGTCTTCTAGGGTTATTATCCAACGTTTTAGGGTTTCTCTTTCTTCCCAGAATATTCTAGTCTTGTCAAAGGTTACACATGGAGGTTAATACCTCTCGAAGCTACCATAATATCAACATTCCCAACATACAAATATCTTTCCCAGTAAGATGGTTCACCATCTCATGCATGAGGTACATTGCCCTTTTCATCTTGGTAGATTTTGTCTACCATCCAAGCCTTCCAATGGGCCCTTTCTTATGCAAATATTATGTCTTTCATGCTCTACAACCTTTATTTGGTGGTTTCATTTCTCTATCCCATGAGTTTATGACTAACACCCTTCTTTTATGAATAAGGATGTCATTCACTATAAACTTGTATCTTATATACCTCTACAAGCCATTCTCTTATTGCACACAATAACAATTTAGCCACAAACAACACCACAACTCTTCTTCCATCTATTCTTTGCAATTAAATTATAAATTTTGATTATGTTCAATGCATCATATTCACTATGGCTAAGGTATGAACATCCTTAAAGCACATTTATAGGTCAGTCCCTTTTCTAATGAAAATTAACTTGCTTATTTGAATAAGTTAACATCATTCCCTAGATGTTCCATTACATGGGACATACAATCCTTTCTAGGCATATCCACACCTCGTTATACACCTTGTTCCATCACACAACCCTTACTCCAAGTTCAAGGCACTTTGTAGATATGCACCAAGATAATCATTTTTTCCAATCAAGCATATAAGCTCTGTTCTACTAGTTTTACAGGACAACCAAGATCACCTTTATAAAAATTGAATCCTTAGATCAATTATTCTTTGGGTTAGCTTTCCAATGACTATACCCACGCTCAATTTTGAGCTTGAAGAAAAAAGTTACAACTCCCTTAAGTTATCATTTCTGCCCCTGTTTTTGGATTTTTCTCATTGGTGCAATCAAGGTCAGAGATCTAATTCTTCCACTTGTAGAAGAAAATCTAGTGAGAGCCTAGAAAAAATTGTATCAAGCATCAATAACATTTATTATTATGAGCACTCAATTACTTCCATATCATTGATATGATTCTCTAACCATTTTTTTGCATAGATATAGAATTGTCAACTTTGTATTTTTTGCACTCTTTCCAAAGAATTTTCGGCTAAAACTATTATCTTTCAAACATATCAAAACTATAAACTTTTGTCTGGGACGAAGTTTTCTAGCTTATTGAGAATATCGAGACTTTTACAAACTCCAAACCTTTGAATTCACCTAAAAGCCAATAGATCATCATTCTACTATTTTGAGTGTAGACAATTAAAGCCCCCATTTAATGTCATTGAGTTCACAATGGATGTATCATAAATTTTACAATGGGAAATTTTCTTTTGTGGCATTTCCTAAATACATTGTAGGATCTTACTACTTTCTCTTTAATGCACACATGTCCACAAGAATGTGAAGCCTAAAAGCTTTTTTCTTATTCCACCAAGGACAACAAATATTGAAAATTTGTTGATCTTGGGTTGGATGAGTTTTTATACATATTTCAATTTCCATCCATTAAATATGAACTCAACATTTGTTCATTTGTTTCCTCAATTTTGCATATGATTTGTTGATTATGCAACAACAAAATGGAGGGACAACTCTACTAGGTTGCATGTAGAATATGATCAAAGACTAGAAGGATTTAGGCATGATATTTTACTTGGAAACGTTGACTATCATTGATATTTTTTGAAATCTCGATTAGTATACCATTATAAGTATCTTATTATCACACTCATTGCAAGGGCTTATACACTTATATTTCTTCTTTAAGGATGTCTTTTTGACAATGATGCTAGGTTTATATTGCAATCACCGCTTTCTAGGAATTTCTATCATATCATAAGATTATGTATCCTTTATTTTTTTATAATTTTTTCTTCTAAAGATATTTGTGATCTATTGACATGGTGACAACAAGGGTTTCCTACTTTGAAAGAAAAAAAACGGTCACATCACCAACGAGGTTGTGTTGCTTTGCTCCACAACTTTAAAACTATTTCTGGAATATGTGGTGAATTTGAAGTTTGATGAAGAGCCCTATTTTGCAAAATACTTATCAATTTTTGATGGAATCATTGGTCCAAATCCAATTGTCAGGATAATAAATATCGATGGAGCTCTAAAGGCACCGTCAATTTTCTTAGGAAGTCCTATATTTGGATTGCAAGTAGGAAACTCTCTAACTTGTTTTTAATTTGGTGAAGCTTGTCTACCAAGTTGGTCAAAAGAGAGGTAGGTTGAGTATGGAGGAATATGATGATGAGTAACCTGTTGGCAACAATAATGCAATTTCTATTTTTTATAAGCTGCCTACACAGGGTCTCTAAATTTGCATTACCCGTCATGAGCAACGACACTTATCACTTGTTTCTTGTTACATACCTTCCTTTCCATTTTTGTTTTCATGACTGTAAGCATGAAAACTCACAGCTGGAATTCACACTTTGTTTCGATTTTTTCTCAAAGGAAAACTGTTCATATGGTCTATTATCGAATTGTCGTCTCTTGCTATCAACATAATTGTTTTCCTTGTTTATAACCCCTTGGTCTTAAATGTGCCTTGGTTACATAAGTGAAAGACCTCCACTCATTTATATTCGATTAATATTAATGGGGTTTTTGATTCATAAAAATTGTTAATTATTCAATGTTTAATTGATACATTTACTTTGTAATCAAGTCATGAATGTGTGTTCTATGGTTTTCAAGTATTTACATCCTTACATGCACTCATATGCCAAGGTGTCATTTTAAGTACAGTGTGGTATTATAGCTCTTCATGATCTCAGTCTACACGACCTCTTTCACACACATGGTAATTAACGCTCCTGCGTACCATTTCAAACTGTCTTTGCATTGCATTGAGGAAACTCGGGGCTATGGCTCTGTGTTTTTTCTATCAAACCCTACCTCTGATTCCCGTGTTGCTTACTTTCTGTTAGCCATGGCTCCTGTGGTGAGGATTGAGCCCAATGGCATCTAGACCTTGTTATCATTTGACAATGCCAGAGATGACTTAGAAAGGAACGACTGGCGTGTGTTTATTGAAAAGTTCGAGGGTTTTAATCTAAGAGTTGCTCAAGAATTCACGTTGACATTCAACGGTTGCAGAGAAAAAATAGGAGACGCCCAACTTTAGGTTAATGAAGATTTTATAAGCCAAGCTACCGGTTTACCAGCTGTGGGGAAAAAGTGGTTCAAAAACTCAAAGGTTGAAGAGGTTCCCTGGTCATTGTTGTTCACCTCAAGGAGAATTACCAGCCGCAATTGAGGTATGCCTGTCTCAGCTTTAAAACCTAGATGGCACGATCTGTTAGCTATTTTGAAACAGTTCATTACCCGTGAAGGGAGATTTGGGTTGGTTTTCTTGTATCACTTGCGATTGCTTATGAGTTTTATCGATTTCCCCCTGAACATGCCCTATTTCCTCCTTCGAAGTCTATACAAGATGGGAAAGCGGTTTAAGAGGCAGAAGTTTGATTCTAGTTTGTTCCACCATTGTTTAATCAAGATTATCATTATACATCAGTTGAAATTAAACAATGATTGTTGGGATGCTTTTCTGTTACAAAATGGCTTTGGTAGTAGTGAGTTGGGACAGGTTGACAAGCCTGTCGTCATAGAAACCCTCGTGAAACCTACCATCTCTCCTCCTTCTCTCATGCCCTGTGATCGTATATCTAATTTGGAACCCTCAACCTACCCTGATTCTACCCAACCCGACACTCAACCAGATCCACATCCTAAGGGTTGTGTTAAGACTGTTAAAAAATCCATAGGGAAAAAGTTTAAAGGCAACGTCGATGTCAATTATAAGAATAAAAAGGCCGCTTGTTGGGTTTCACGATGTGCTCGAAATAAACCCAAGCCCTGTGCAGACCAAAACACAATTGTGGTAAGTGAGGATTCTGATTCGGAAATTGAAAGGTTCTTGGCCGAAGAGTATCCATACTCATATGGACTTTGTCCTGACAGACCCTACGATTATGTCACCAACTTACCACCGTGTCTAAAGGACAATCCTGACTTTCCTGGAATCAAACTCTGTGATGAACCTACATGTCGAATGGATGATTCTCCAGCTGTTAATACTACCAATATATAGTCTCTACAACCACATTGTAATGAATGTCGATCCTGGATCGACATGTATTACAAGGATGTGCCTTTACTACAGTCTCGAATCAAAACTTTGAAAGACCAGGTGGATTCGCTTATGAAGGAGAATAGAAAACTCCAATCCGTAGCTCAAACCAAAGACAAACGCCAAAAAACCATAGAGTCTATTGTTTTTAAGAACGTGGAAGCAACGACTGCAATAGTAAATTCAAAGATTGCTTGATTAGTTTGAATCCCTTAATTTGAGGTATGACCCCTTTAAAAGTTTAATATGATTATGTCTTTCTCAATTTAGGATACACGATTTGTTTGCACATATTACTTTTTAGTTGGTTTTGATTGATTGAATAAATTATGATTCTAGTTATAATTATAACTAGCTACAGAATCGTGAGATTCTGTAGCTAGTTAGAAAAATTCGAATTACTTGTTTTGATAACTGAAAATACATCTGAAATATTTTATTTTTATTTGTTTTCAGGAACCTATGATTTCTAAGGAGATTTGAAGCACTGTTGGCATCTCTCAACCATACTATCTTTATGTTTTTAGCTAATAGATTAGGCTGTCAGTTTTTGGTATCAAATATAATCTGGGAGGTTGCATCCCCCACATTTTTTGGAACAGATTGGATGTTATCAACAGGAAACGTTTTGTTCCTGTAACCTATATAAGTATGTTGTTTTGTAAACTTGAGATCATCTCGGCCTGGGGTAAAAACTATGGATTTATGATTTATAGACTTGAATGCAATATGATATTTGCACAACTTTAGCTTCTCTATATCATGTTTTTATTCAAGTTATGATTATTTCGATTTGTAGTTAGATCGTGATTGCTTTAGCTATCGTGGTTTATTGCAGATTGATATGATAAAATTTATATGATATCCATATTTTATGTCCAATAATTAACATACAATAATTATTCTGTTTAAACTTGAGATTAGGAGATTTATCTTCATCATTCGCTGAACATTTATACACAAGTTTTCACAGCAGGATCTATCTCAATGTGGCCACTTGTGAAATTATAAAATTGCTGTTACTATATCTCCTTTATGTTATATCATTCAGATTCAATCACTACTGCTTCACGTTTATGAGAAGCATTTGTAGGACCTGTTACGGGTTTGCCTCATCAAACAACAAGATTGGATGCTATACACAGGACGAATATGAGATGCGATTACAGGTTAGTTTGTGAGTTTTATTTCATTAGTTTAATACAGAAATTTCTTGCAGTGTAAACATATTCTACTATTTGTTATCTCTGTTTTCAATTAGACAGTTTGATTTTTCATTTCTTGTTTATAAACATTATAAATAAAAATATAAATAAAAAAGATTGAATGATAGCTTTGTTGTTGTTTAATAAATCAATCCATATTCGATTTTCGCAGATTTAGATTAAAATTTACATTGTGTAAATGTTATACATATATTAGAAATAAAGCCATTTGTATATATTATACATACAATAAGTATATTTATGTTATAAACATTATTTAGTAAACTATAAATATATATTAGATCTGTATATAATTTTCAGCAAGTTAAGTTATTTTATTTTCTTTAGTTTTGTTTTTCGCTTTCTTTAGGACTTAGATCGGCCAATGGAGCCGCTAAACCCACCGGAGTGGATTAATCCAAATGGCTTGGGTTAATTAGACAACCCCGAACCAGATTCACTCCTTCAGTTGACGAGTTGTCAATTTCGCTCGTCAACAAATGGCGCTAGAAGGAGGGCCTGAAAATTATTAATGGCACGAGGCGGTCGTAAGACTCCTCCACCACCTACCCACTCACCTATAGTGACTAGAAGTCATTTAGACGACAACATTGTCCCTCAAACAACAACCACATCAAACGACGATCTATGGATCACAGTTGAACCAGTAACTCCAAATCCTATGGGTGGTGACATACAAGAGATTGTTCGCTAATCTCTCATAAGAACGCACAGTGCCTTCGCCCATTTAAGACAACCAAACCGACATTTGGACCAACCATTATACAACTCTAATATTAGAGAACGACTTGGAGGCACTGACCTTACTTTAAACCCTACAGATCCAATCCTCACTCCTGCAGTAGGAGGATCTGGTATACAACCATCACCACCTCCTTCATCTCCTTCTTCTTCTGGAGAAGAATCCTCTGACAAAGGCAGTTCCTCATCCCAGCCTTCGACACCACCCACACCTATGGCCAACAGAACAATCCTGCCAAACCCTGGCTCGACCAAGATGTGGCCATACCTAGGCCTCAACATCCCTTACCCAAACACCCGGAGAAATGGCTCCCTAAATTTGACCCGGACTCCAAACAGATCGCCGAAGATCACATCAAAAAGTTTATGTTAGCCATTAGACTCCGTAGTGTCGAGCACGAAGATGTAGTCTGTAGATTGTTTCCCTACACCTTTGAGGGCAATGCCTCTACCTGGTACTTTTCTCAATAGCCCCACACCATCATGTCATGGGAGAAGTTTGAATCCTGTTTTCTTGAGAAGTTTGGAGATGACAAGTCTCCTGAAGTTCTAGTCATGGAGCTTTCTAGTTTAAGAATGAATCCCAAAGAAAAGATAAAAGACTTTAATCAAAGGTTCTTGACACTAAAGAACTGAATCCCTACGGATTCAATGCCCGCCGAGAATCTGATTATAGCATATTATACGAAAGCCTTACATCAAAGCATAGCCATTTGGGTAAAGAGATCCAAGAAAGCCACGTTGTTATAAGCCTTCGAAGAGGCCAGTCAGATTGAGAAAGACATCCTCATCTTAAAAGACACTACTAGCAATGAGACAAAGACTAGTTCATCTTCCAAAAAGAAAATCGAAATCCTCCCTAGGCCTTCCCAAAACAAAGCTCATCCTGAAAGCTCAGATTTAGAAAACTTACAGAAATTCGTTCAAAAACTTTCCAATCAAATTATAGATTTGAAAAGGACGGATGAAGAAGCTTCTTCGAGCAAAGGGCCTTACAAACCCCCTTTCAGGAAGCCTTTTCTCACCAACTGACCTAATTCAAATACTGAAGGCCTAAATCTAGAAAGCCTGCAATATGTTATTCAAATGATTCTAGAAGCACATGATAACTTGGTGCCTCCTGAAATTCCTGAAGAAATAGTTGAACAAGAGACAATAGAAGAAGATGAATTTTCTCTGAACATTTTTGGACATTTTTCGAATAGGATTTTTCAAGCTAATTTCGAAACGGTGCATCCTTACAATACTAGGAGCAAGACAACAAACCAACCTTCCTCTGAAATCATTACGACTTTGCCTCCAAAACGGTCTAAATCTATTGAGACTAAACAGAACTCAGTAAACCCAAGTTTAGATTATGATTTGGTTGAAGATCTAAAAAAGCTTAGGGCTAACATTTATGTTTATGAATTATTAAAATTCTCTTTTCTTCTACAAAAAATGCTACAAAATATTGCAGAGAACAACAAAAATGGCAATCCAAGTAGTAACAAAGGTGTTCAGAACAACCCCAAAGTTCCTCAGAAGGCCTCCGCCAAAACTACTTCTGATCCTCACGAAAAAAGAGACCTTCCTGTAAATAATGTAACAAATGTAGATAAATCAGTTTTAGAGGCCGCGAGTAAAAAGCAACAAGCTTCCACTATTAGTACTCGCAGAAATGTCCCTCCATTTTTGTTAACTTTTGAAATTTTCAATAGGAATGTGCATAACTGTATGGTAGATTCAAGAGTGTCATCTAACATAATGCCTTGGTCTGTTTGTCAAAAGATTAATGCCAAAGTTCAACCATCCACCTTGAAGATTATCCAGCTTGATCGAACTAGTGTTAAAGCTATAGGCGAATTGAGAAATGTGCTTATAAGATTGTCGTCTAACCCTAAAGTTCATCAAGTGATTGATATTATTGTTGTAGATATCCCAGAAGTTTATGGTTTGTTTTTAAGCAGAGACTGGTCAGAACAGCGACACGACTATTTTGCGATGGATTGGTCTCACTTGTGGCTACTCGAGAATGGAAAGCCCAACAGAATCAAGGTAAATCGTGAACGTTATCTAAAGTTCACGGTGACTGATTTAAATGATCCCAATGAACCATTCACTGCTTCTGCCGATTCACCCGAAATATAGGGGATGGATACTTTTTTCGGTAATTTCATGGCCGAAACTTCCACTATCACTAACCCGGAACAACAGTCTGAAATTTTGAAATATACGCAGCCAACAGCTTCTGCCCAGTGGTCACATGCAACCGACAACAATCAAATATGGTCTCTTTACTTTGATGGGTCAAAATCCAAGGAAGGAGATGGTGCAGGCTGCGTGATCATCGATCCAGCAGGTAACAAGACCCTGATTGCTTGCAGGTTAGAATTCGAATGTACAAACAACACAACAAAATATGAGGCACTATTGCAAGGCCTCAGAAAAGCATTAGATATGAACGTTCAAAATTTAACTGTCTTTGGTGATTCGGAAATAGTAGTTAGACAGGTAAAAAATTCTATCCACTGTTTATCTCCGCACTTTAAAATCTACCAAACTGAGGTATGGAATTTGATGAATAAGTTTGCCGCATTTAACATAAATTCTATTCCTAGATTGAATAATTCGGAAGCTGATTTGTTAGCTAACGTAGCTTCAAAACTTTTCCTTGCAGAAAGCTTATCTCCGAATGAATTCTCTGTCGAACTATTGTTCAGACCGTCCGTCCCAGACAACATTACAAATTGGAGAGTCTTCGACGACGATCAACAGATTATAAGTTTTCTGCATATGGAAGAAACTTTCCAGGGCGCGGTGATCGACGAAGGTACTCATGACGAAAATCTTCATGACTTTACGATAATACTAGATCCAAGATCTCCAGAAGCTTCATCAGACATGGTAAACTCTATCCCAAAATCTGTAGTTAGATTAGAAAAAATTTATGATCTTCACGACAAGTTCAAGAAATCAGTGAACTGTAAAACGAATAGTTCCTCTTTGACGCATGAAAAAGTAAATTTGGGAATTGAAGACAACCCACAGTGCATTAATTTAAGGGTGGGGTGTTCTGAGCAAGAAAAAACAACGTTTATTAAATTGTTTAAGGAATTCAAAGATGTTTTTGCTTGGACGTACGACGACCTAAAAACCTTTGATCCTAACATCATACAACACGTTATTCCTATGAAACCCCAAACCCAACCTTTTCAACAAAAGTTAAGGAAAATGCACCCAAAACTCGAACCAACTGTCAAGAAGGAATTAAACAAACTCTTGAACGCTAAGATAATCTTCCCAGTTAGGCAAACACAATGGGTCTCTAATCTTGTCCCTGTCCGAAAGAAGAGTGGTGAAATCCGACTATGTGTCAATTTCCGAAATCTTAATTGAGCATCTGATAAAGACAACTACCCTGTCTGTTAAGGTCCTAACCCGCACATAGGTAGATCAATGTATTCGGATGTAATAAAGGTCAATATTAATAAGGCCTTTCAATAAAATAGAATAAGGCGGATGTAAGAAGACCTAATAGAAGCTTCCGCTTCTAGAAGGATCTTCCTCTAGATGCTTCTCTTAATAGACATATTTAGTATAAATAAGAGGCGAGGGTATGAGAACCCTAGCTTGGAGATTATTGTAACAGAGCGCTGCTCTACTGGAGGTTTCCCCCTCGAAGAGGCCTGTGAACATTGCTATCTGAATCAAAGTGTTATTTCTGTTGCTATTTCGTATATCATTCTTGTGTATTATGAAGATTATGCTGGATATTTTACTGTCATTCTGTCATTTCTAGCATTTCATTTCTGTTCTGAATATTTTATATATCTAGTACCTTGCAAGTGGTATCAGAGCACTTTCTTTGGCAGAAATTGTGGGTATTTTTTTTCCAGGGTAGAGACGTATTCCGACATCTTTAAGCCACAGAGATCTGTCGTTACACGCATAAACCCGTGGTTGAGGGATTCATACACGCAGGAAATACAAGTGGTTCTTAAGCGCACATCTGTTGGCCACCCTTGTAACCCCTGTTGGTACCCCTTCGAGTGGTAG
>ML778882.1:1223181-1234065 GCA_009831015.1 Picea engelmannii
CCCCTCGCCGAATGGTGGTACAACACTACATACCATACAACCACTCGCATGACTCCCTTTGAAGCAGTATATGGACAGAAGCCACCTTCAGTTCTCTCATACTTACCGGGTACCTCGAAGGTTCAGGCGGTTGACCAAACACTTACCATTCGAGAGGACATCCTTCGTACCCTTAAAGAGAACTTGGTCATGGAACATAATAGAATGAAGCAGCAAGCAGATCACGGTCGCTCTGAACGTCAATTTGCAGAAGGGGATCAGGTGTTTCTGAGACTGCAACCATATAAGCAAACTTCCCTCAAGGCCAAGAATTGTCAGAAGCTAGCACCCAAATTCTATGGCCCTTACACAGCCCTCAAGCGTGTGGGACAAGTCGCATATCAGTTAGCTCTGCCCAGTCAGTCGAAGCTACACCTTGTTTTTCATGTTTCATGCTTGAAGAAGGTGATTGGAACCAGGTGCCAAATTCAAACCAACCTTCCAGAGTTAGATGAAGAAGGCTCCATTTGGCTACAGCCAGAAGCATTTTTGGACCAGCGTGAGCATCGCCTGCGTCAGAGAACCATCAAGGAAGTGCTAGTACAGTGGAAAGACATGACTCCAGCAGATGCCACTTGGGAACCAACTACCATTCTGTAGCAGTTTCCACATCTCAAGCCTTGAGGACAAGGCTGTTTTTAAGGGGGGGACATGTTAAGGTCCTAACCCGCACATAGGTAGATCAATGTATTTGGATGTAATAAAGGTCAATATTAATAAGGCCTTTCAATAAAATAGAATAAGGCGGATGTAAGAAGACCTAATAGAAGCTTCCGCTTCTAGAAGGATCTTCCTCTAGATGCTTCTCTTAATAGACATATTTAGTATAAATAAGAGGCGAGGGTATGAGAACCCTAGCTTGGATATTATTGTAACAAAGCGCTGCTCTACTAGAGGTTGCCCCCTCAAAGAGGCCTGTGAACATTGCTATCTGAATCAAAGTGCTATTTCGGTTGCTATTTCGAATATCATTCCTGTGTATTATGAAGATTATGCTGGATATTTTACTGTCATTCTGTCATTTCTAGCATTTCATTTCTATTCTGCATATTTTATATATCTGGTACCTTGCACTGTCCCTCCCATGGAACAGATCCTTCAACAAGTATCTGGTTCTGAAAGATTATCCTTGTTGGATGGTTTTTCAGGGTATAACCAAGTCCTGATGTCCCCTCCAGACCAACTCAAAACCACCTTCCGCACTCCGTGGGGTACCTACGCTTATAGAAAGATGCCCTTTGGACTCATAAATGCCGGTGCCACTTTCCAGAGAGCGATGGACATCGCTTTCCGAGGCTTAATCAATCAATCTATCATAGTTTACCTGGATGACGTTACTATCTTCTCGAAAAACAAAGAAGATCATCTAGCTCATTTAAGATCCGTTCTACAACGATGTCGTAAGTATGACATTTCTTTGAATCCTAAAAAATCTATTTTGCAGTAGAACAAGGTAAACTCTTAGGATTCATTGTATCGAGTGAAGGGATGATTATCGAACCTGAAATAACTCAAGTCATTTCGAAACTCCCCCCTCCCTTGTCCAAAAATTCTATGCAATCTTTCTTAGGCCAGATAAACTTTGTTAGGAGATTCGTCCCCAGCTTTTCAGAAATGGTGAGACCATTACAAAACCTAATAAAAAAGGAGGTACAATACCATTGGGGACCTTTAGAAAGCCATGCTTTTAATTCAATAAAAAAGGCCATAATAGACGCTCCTTCTCTAATGGGCCCTGACTTTTTGCAAGACTTCACCCTCTACACGTTTGCTTCTGACCATTCATATGCCGCTGTCCTAACTCAAAAGAACGCTGAAAACAACGAAGTCCCAATTGCCTTTATGAGCTCAGCCATCAAAGGGGTATAACTTAATTACCCAGCAGTAGATCAACAAGCCTATGCTGTTTTCAAAGCAGTAAAGCACTTCCGATCTTATCTTTTGAAATCTAGGATGAAAATAATTGTCCCTTACCTGGATGTCAGAAATCTGTTAGTACAGAAAGAACTAGGCGAAAAAAGGGCAAATTGGGTCACATCCTTGCAAGAGTATGACATAGAAATCACCCCAGCACAAATAGTAAGAGGCCAAGGGTTATGCAAATTGGTTGCTGATTCAACTGTAGGACAACAAGAGGAAAATGATATGTTAAATCCAAGACAACACTATCAAAATCAAATCTGTTGTGCACAAAACCCTGTTAGTCCCTGGTATGATGATATAAAATTTTGTCTTGAACATGGATCAACTCCCCGTCACCTTGATCCCACTAAAAGGAGAGCACTAAGATTAAAATCTTCTTCTTTTCAGCTGATTAATGGTATTATGTTTCGTCAAAATTTTGATGGTGTACTAATGCGTTGTCTTGAGAAAGATGAAGCAAAAAAAGTCTTATTGGAATTGCACGCAGGAGAAGCTGGTGGGCACTTTGGTGGAGATACCACTGCCCATAAAGTATTAAGAGCAGGTTATTACTGGCCTACCCTTTTTAAAGACGCTCATGATTTGTGTTGCAAGTGTGTAATTTGTCAAAAAGCATCTGGACGGATACATAAACCAGCCTTCCCTCTGCAACCAGTTTTAGTAGACTCCCCTTTTCAGCAGTGGGGTCTAGATATTATAGGCCCAATCAATCCGCCATCCTCACAGAATCATAAGTATATCATAACAACCACAAATTACTTTACCAGGTGGTCTGAGGCTGCCCCATTGAAAGCTGTAAATACCAGCCAGGTAATATCTTTTTTGAATTCGAATATTATTACTCGTTTCGGTATCCCTGAATGCTTGGTATTTGATAATGCTTCTTATTTTTTGTCTCTTGAGATGAGTGATTTCGCTCTAGAAAAATGAATTAAATTAAAGTATTCTGCCAGCTATTATCCCCAAGGTAACAATTTAGCAGAATCGACTAATAAAATTCTGATCAAAATCATCAAGAGAACGATCTCTGAAAACCATAAAAATTGGCATAATGCACTGTTAAACGCAATCTGGGCTGATAGGGTAACTCCTAAAACTGCTATGGGTAACTCACCTTTCTTTCTTGTTTACAACAGAGAGGCGATTCTTCCACCACATGTCCTCCTTCCCTCTCTGCAGCTATCGCAGAAAGTACAAGAAGAGGATTGTCCCCCTTTGGAGAATCAAATTAATGCTTTGTTAAAATTAGAAGAAGTGAGGGCTCAAGCGAAACAGAAATTGGATCAACATCAAATCATTGTTAAAAGATGGTTTGATTCCAATTCTGCCTCTGACAGAAATTTTGAGGTAGGTGACCTTGTCCTAAAATGGGACAAACTGCATGAGGGAAAATGAGAGCATACAAAGTTTCAGAACTTGTGGCTAGGACCATTCTTAATTGCTGAGAAATTGGGTCCCAGTTCCTTCCGATTACAGAATTTAGAGGGATAGCCAGACACCTATCCGGTGAATGTCCAAGCTCTAAAAAGGTACTTCGCTTGATGACACTCCCATGTACACTGTGTAAATATTTTTTGTTTTGCTTGCTTTTTGTTTTTCTTTGCTGGTTTGTTTTGATTTTTCCTTTATGCTTATAAGTTTTTCTTTTTGAGACGCACATGCCTGCACCATGGGCTAGTTCAAACAAAGAGAACAAAAAAAATTACCCTCTAAAAATGACTACTGAAGGTTGTTTAAGCATCGATTATGATATTTTTCTGAAGTTTGCAGCCATGTTAAAGATAACTTGTTATTTGAAAAGTGTTTCTCGATTTCAATCTGTAACTGAAGTTACTCACGATCATCCATACAAATTATTTTTACGCTGTCCCTGTTCCTTAGGAGAACAAATCAGAGATGTCTCCCTGCTCTTGAAAGTCGGCTTATTAACAAACTATCTCTAGATCTTAATGAAGGACAACTAAAAAGTTTCTTCAAGGTATGTAATTTACTAAGATATGTCCAAAAACCAGGATTTTCAGCGTCACCTCGCTCTATTAAATATCTTTAAAACTAAATAAACCTTCAAAGAGCTGTGGGAAGTGCTTGTAAACCCGTCGAGATACTGAACAGGTCTGTTGGCAGCAGGTAAATGCATGCATGACGCCAAGATAACTTCGTCGGGGTATTGAACAGGCCCGCTGGCAGCGAAGCGATGTCAGGTATATGAAAATTCTCAGATATGGATTCTTTTTGACCTTAAATGTCCTTCGTTCTGATCTGGAACTTCTTGGTAGGATATAGATATCAGAGTGGGTTAAATGACATCCCCGTCGAGGCTATGGACGCCTGCTGCTAGTAGCGGCTCTGTCAACAGTATTGAAGATTTTAGCTTTAATATCGTGACTCTCTTCTGTTAAGATTGTTGTCAGTTTTCGTCTCTTTAAAATAACAGTAATCTGAAAGTGGAATACTTTATAATTGATAATGATGTTCAAACAACTTTCTAGTTGTTTTCAATTCGAATTTTTTTCTGATTATCCTAATCTGAACTCGTTCATTTGGCAGAGATAACTGCTTCTCCCAGCGTGTCGCCATTGTTGGCAGCAATAATGTAATTTCTATTTTTTATAAGCTGCCTACACAGGGTCTCTAAATTTGCATTACCCGTCATGAGCAACGACACTTATCACTTGTCACTTTTTACATACCTTCCTTTCCATTTTTTTTTTCATGACTGTAAGCATGAAATCTCATAGCTGGAATTCACACTTTGTTTCGATTTTTTATCAAAGGAAAACTGTTCATATGGTCTATTATCGAATTGTCGTCTCTTGCTATCAACATGATTGTTTTCCTTGTTTATAACCCCTTGGTCTTAAACATGCCTTGGTTACATAAGTGAAAGACCTCCACTCATTTCTATTTGATTAATATCAATGGGGTTTTTAATTCATAAAAATTGTTAATTATTCAATGTTTAATTGATACATTTACTTTGTAATCAAGTCATGAATGTGCGTTCTATGGTTTTCAAGTATTTGCATCCTTACACGCACTCATTTGCCAAGGTGTCATTTTAAGTACAACGCGGTATTATAGCTTTGCATGGCCTCGGTCTACACACCCTCTTTCACACGCATGGTAATTAATGCTCCTCCCTACCATTTCGAACTGTCTTTGCATTGCATTGAGGAAACTCGGGGCTATGGCTCTGTGTTTTTTCTATCAAACCCTACCTCCGATTCTCGTGTTTATTACTTTCTGTTAGCCATGGCTCCTGTGGTGAGGATTGATCCCAATGGCATCCAGACCTTGCTATCATTTGACAATTCCATAGATGACTTAGAAAGGAACGACTGGCGTGTGTTTATTGAAAAGTTCGAGGGTTCTAATCTAAGAGTTGCTCAAGAATTCGCGTTGACATTCGACCATTGCAGAGAAAAAATAGGAGACGTCCAACTTGAGGTAAATGAAGATTTTATAAGCCAAGCTACCGTTTTACCAGCTGTGGGGAAAAAGTGGTTCAAAAACTCAAAGGTTGAAGAGGTTCCCTGGTCATTGTTGTTCACCTCAAGGAGAATTACCAGCTGCGACCGAGGTATGCCTGTATCATCTTTAAAATCTAGATGGCACGATATGTTAGCTATTGTGAAACATTTCATTACCTGTGAAGGGAGATTTGGGTTGGTTTTCTTGTATCACTTGCGATTGCTTATGAGTTTTATCGATTTCCCCCTGAACATGCTCTATTTCCTCCTTCGAAGTCTATACAAGATGGGAAAGCGGTTTAAGAGGTAGAAGTCTGATTCTAGTTTGTTCCACCATTGTTTAATCAAGATTATCATTATACATCAGTTGAAATTAAACAATGATTGTTGGGGTGCTTTTCTGTTACGAAATGGTTTTGGTAGTAGTGAGTTGGGACAGGTTGACAAGCCTGTCGTCACTGAAACCCTCGTGAAACCTACCATCTCTCCTCCTTCACTCATGCCCTATGATCCTATCTCTAATTTGGAACCCTTGACCTACCCTGATTCTACCCAACCCGACACTCAACCAGATCCGCATCCTAAGGGTTGTGTTAAGATTGTTAAAAAATCCACAGGGAAAAAGTTTAAAGGCAGCGTCGATGTCAATTATAAGAATAAAAAGGCCGCTCGTTGGGTTTCATGATGTGCTCGAAATAAACCCAAGCCCTGTGCATACCAAAACACAATTGTGGTAAGTGAGGATTCCGATTTGGAAATTGAAAGGTTCTTGGCCGAAGAGTATCCATACTCATATGGACTTTGTCCTGATAGACCCTACGATTATGTCACCAACTTACCACCGTGTCTAAAGGACAATCTCGACTTTCCTGGAATCAAACTCTGTGATGAACCTACATGTCGAATGGATGATTCTCCAGCTGTTAATACTACCAATATACAGTCTCTACAGCCACACTGTAATGAATGTCGATCCTGGATCGACAAGTATTACAAGGATGTGCCTTTACTACAGTCTCAAATTAAAAATTTGAAAGACCAGGTGGATTCGCTTACGAAGGAGAATAGCAAACTCCAATCCGTAGCTCAAACCAAAGACAAACGCCAAAAAACCACAGGGTATGTTGTTTTTAAGAACGTGGAAGCAACGATTGCAATAGTAAATTCAAAGATTGCTTGATTAGTTTGAATCCCTTAATTTGAGGTATGATCCCTTTAAAAGTTTAATATGATCCTGTCTTTCTCAATTTAGGATACACGATTTGTTTGCACATATTACTTTTTAGTTGGTTTTGATTGATTGAATAAAATATGATTCTAGTTATAATTATAACTAGCTACAGAATCGTGAGATTATGTAGCTAGTTAGAAAAATTCGAATTACTTGTTTTGATAACTGAAAATACATCTGAAATATTTTATTTTTATTTGTTTTCAGGGACCTATGATTTCTAAGGATATTTGAAGCACTGTTGGCATCTCTCAACCATACTATCTTTATGTTTTTAGTTAATAGATTAGGCTGTCAGTTTTTGGTATCAAATAGAATCTGGGAGGTTGCATCCCCCACATTTTTTGGAACAGATTGGATGTTATCAATAGGAAACGTTTTGTTCCTGTAACCTATATAAGTGTGTTGTTTTGTAAACTTCAGATCATCTCGGCCTGGGGCAAAAACTATGGTTTTATGATTTACAGACTTGAATGCAATATGATATTTGCACAACTTTAGCTTCTCTATATCGTGTTTTTATTCAAGTTATGATTATTTCGATTTGTAGTTAGATCGCGATTGCTTTAGCTATCGCGTTTTATTGCAGATTGATATGATAAAATTTATATGATATCCATATTTTATATCCAATAATTAACATACAGTAATTATTCCGTTCAAACTTGAGATTAGGAGATTTATCTTCATCATTCGTTGAACATTTATACACAAGTTTTCACAGCAGGATCTATCTCAATGTAGCCACTTGTGAAATTATAAAATTGTTGTTACTATATCTCCTTTATGTTCTATCATTCAGATTCAATCACTACTGCTTCACGTTTACGAGAAGCATTTGTAGGACCTGTTGTGGGTTTGCCTCATCAAACAACAAGATTGGATGCTATACACATGATGAATATGAGATGCGATTACAGGTTAGTTTGTGAGTTTTATTTCATTAGTTTAATACATAAATTTCCTGCAATCTAAACATATTCTACTATTTGTTATCTCTGTTTTCAATTAGACAGTTTGATTTTTCATTTCTTGTTTATAAACATTATAAAAAAAATATAAATAAAAAAGATTGAATGATAGCTTTGTTGTTGTTTAATAAATCAATCCATATTCGATTTTCGCAGATTTAGATTAAAATTTGCATTTTGTAAATGTTATACATATATTAGAAATAAAGCCATTTGTATATATTATACATACAATAAGTATATTTATGTTATAAACATTATTTCATAAACTGTAAATATATATTAGATCTATATATAATTTTCAGCGAGTTAAGTTATTTTATTTTCTTTAGTTTTGTTTTTCCCTTTTTTTAGGACTTAGATCGGCCAACGGAGCCGCTAAACATGTCGGAGTGGATTAATCCAAATGGCTTGGGTTAATTAGACAACCCCAGGCCATATTCACTCCTTCAGTTGACGAGCTGTCAATTTCGCTCGTCAACATAACCTAAGAAGAAGGTTCACCTTGGTATGACTACTACACAATGGATTAGTGTTTATAATGCTCAATTGCCAATGAAACAAAGGTATGTGTCTGGGTCAAGGTTGTTACCTTGGTTGATTAACAATACATTGTTCTTCACTTTTGATATTTATGTTTTTACTCATGTCATTTGATTATTCCGTTTCATTAGAAAATAATATTCTTTCCTAGTCCAATGGGTGTATCTTGAGTGGTTGTGCTGAAAAGTTGTGACCCTCTCCAATCAGGTTGAAATCCCACTTTTTGACATATTTTCTCTTAGTTATCAAATTGTTGATGAGTTTTATATAATATATACATGAATTGTTGACTGGCCTCGTGCCTTGAAGAATATAGGGTTTACATTGGGTACCATCCTCAGAATGAGGGGAAGCGCATGAGAGTTTTCCCTATCATATGTTACTTGGAAAAAAAAAAGCAATATATTTTTCTTCTTGTATTGGTTGAACATGTTGAATACTTTTTTTTGCATTAAGTTGTGTATCTGATATTTATAAATATTACACTATTTATAGACATTGCTCTTAATGTCAAGAAATCAAAGTTCTTATTCATTGACAATACCTTTGTTTTTTTTTTTTTTAAAGTTTCATATTGTAACATATAAGACACTCGAGACATTCTGTCCTTGTAGGAAAAGTGGCTAAGAGTCTATATATTTCTTCTATTTGTTATGCATGGTATCATGAAGCACCGATGTGTTGAATTTTTCTGATGTAAGTCTTTATGCTTCTACCTTGTGCATACAACTGATCCCTTCTAACATATCTCTCATATGTTGCAAGTTTATAAATTCAAAAATATCCCAAAAGGTGATTTTTTTATCAAGATGTGCGGGTTAAGGAAATTTTGATTTGCAAGCCGACTGCTTGTATTCGTGAGCTCATGTCATCTCATCTAATTGATGCTCAATATACAAATGAAGTTAAAATTGCATTAGATAGATATGTATCATAGAAAGCTTTACATTATTGGCTCCCGATACATTAGTCTATCCTATTGTCAAGCTAGGGTGTGAGTACTTATGTTTAAATTTGTGTATAGTATGAAATAAATCATGAAAACCATTACATATACATGGAAATTTTTCCATTTTCCATTGTTATTGTGTTTGTTATCAACCATGTAAAGAGAGTTTTGTTTGTAGGAAAATATCTCTATAGACATTCAACACTTATGGTATAACTAAAACTAGAAAATGATTATAATATCCAATACTTGACATCTTTATTATTAGATTTGTAATTCCAACACGACAAATGTTATGTTTTCCAAGTAAAAGTTGAGTATAATGTTTTTGATTTGAACCTAATTTGTTTGTAGAAAGTCTAGAACTAGAGTATCATCTTAGAGGAACATCAATACAAACAATAAATGGTAGTAGTTGTTGGAAGTTTACTAGGTTTGAATTGAAATGAACATAGAATGAAAGTCAGTTTTCTCATGCGGTTCATGTTATTCTACTTTGGTATTTATTCATGTTGTAAATCGAGCTTGATTTTGGAAGCACTTCCAAGATTGGTTATATGGAACATACATAAATTAGTTTGAATCACATTAGCTATTTATTTCAATTTTCTCATTCAAACAATATTCAAACAATAGAGACTAAGTTGCTTGCAACCCTTGTCTAGATTATGAAACACTTCACACTCATTTCTATTTGTAAGTATTAGTGTATTATTATGCATTTATATTTAACATTGGCAATAATTCTATATAAACCACCAATTTGTTCCATGGACGTTTCAATAATCGAATAGAATAATTAAGCTCCCTTGCAATTCTCTTGCTTATTACTCCCTGCCTATGACGAGGGACTATAGCTTTCACCCAACGGTCAACTATCGTTGACCGCTTATTAGTTGGTGCATTTTAGGATATTAATAGGTCAGTTTCGGTGTGTTATTTACAGAGTTGGGTATTATTCATATTAACCTGATTTATTTTGTAAACAAAATTATTTCTGATATTTATTGAATTTTATGAATCAAATTATTTTAAACTTGATTTATTTTGTAAATCAAAATTATTTCCGATATTTATTGAATTTTATGAATCAAATTATTTTATTGGTTGAAAGGTATTTGATGGGACTTTAATCGCCTAGTGTAAGTAATATCTTTTTCAGAATTGTTCTATTTGAAAAATAAATTAAAAATAACAAATTTCTGAGTGGCCATTTTGGCTCACTCTGACACAACAATAGTGCAGTTGAGGTTTTTTTCGGGGAAATCCAGGTTTTGGTGCAGTCTAGGAAAAATGGTGCAGTCGAAGCTGACCCCCTCACCGCTTCCCAGCCACCAACTTGTCCGTTAGAGATGTCAGTGCCCATTACACCACGATTCATATGGTTAGCCACTTAGCCACCTTCATTAATTGCATGCGAAGCAAAGACGAACTTCGTAGAGCCCACCTCTCCACGTCTCACTGCTTGGCCACCTCCTCATCCACCCTCCCCACCACTATAACTGCACAAAACAATTAATATATCACATACAATAAAAACATTAAGCCATAAGCAATACCTGTAATATATTTGAAGTTGCTTACTCGACTTCTTCTATGCTCAAAGACAACGCCTTTAGTCTACAACTCTTCAAGATCCATTTAGCGCAGAGAAAGAGCTTTCATGGTCCAGTTATTCATAGGCCTATGTCGTTGTATTCTTATGGTTGCGAGCACAAAATTTGAAAGGATCTCTCTCATTTTAAAGGTACTACCATG
>ML778882.1:1234165-1272603 GCA_009831015.1 Picea engelmannii
TGATACCATGTTGGATTTTCAATGAGCTATGGCTCATGTATCCTCTTTAAATTTTTTGTTTAACTATTACTTGAACCATAACTACTACAACAAACCAAGATCACAAGAAGAATAACCATGCACAAGAACACAAGAAGTATCCTGGGAAACCCTTCTTAACAAGGGAAGAAAACCCATCCAATCCTTTGCTATATTCCTCAAGAGAAAGATCACCCACACCATCACCAAACCCAACACACAAGAGGGTTGTACACATCATTTTTTTATTGCTAGACATTTTGGTTATTGGTTGGACAATTTTACAAACCCTTGGTCATGTTATTCTCTACCTGAGAGTTTTATCCCTTGCATGGGTGAATTCAGAGATCCTTGATCATTTTTTTTATGGCTTGGGCGAATTTAGAGACCCCCGGGCATTTGTTTCATTGCCTGGGTGTTTTTCCTTGCCCACAGGTCACCCATGGCATTTGGTAAATTATTCTTGTGCATGGGAGAGTTCCTTTCACTTCCATTTTGTCCCCCCAAGCAACGAGACTCTTAGTTATACCTGCATAGGCACCAAATCCGCTTTTGAACTCCCGACAATTCATTTTTTAAAAACACATGCCACAAATCCATTTTTGCACACAACCACATTGTGATTCTATTAGGGTCCTAACCCACACACAGGTAGACCAATATCTTCAGATGTAATAAAGGTCAATATTAATAAGGCCTTTCAATAAAATAGAATAAGGCAGATGTAAGAAGACCTAATAGAAGCTTATGCTTCTAGAAGGATCTTCCTCTAGATGCTTCTTTTTAGTATAAATAGGAGTCGAGGGTATGAGAACCCTAGCTTGGATATTATTGTAATAGAGCTCTGCTCAACTGGAGGTTTCCCCCTCGAAGAGGCCCGTGAACATTGCTTTCAGATTCAAAGTGTTATTTCTATTGTTATTCTTCTATCACTTTAGTGTTATTGTGGTGAATGTTCTGGTTATGTTGTTGTTATTCTGCCATTACTAGCATTTTATTTCAGTTCTGCATACATTTTATATCTAGTATATTACAAGTGGTATCAGAGCACTTTCCTCGACAGAAAGTGTGGGTTAATTTTTTTTCCAGGGTAGAGATGTATTCCAACGTCTTTAAGCCACAGAGATATGTCATTACGCACATAAACCCGCAGTTGAAGGATTCATACACGCAGAAAATACAAGTGGTACTTAAGCGCACATCTGTTGGCCACCCTTGTAACCCCTGTTGGTGCCCCTTCGAGTGGTAGCGCATTAGACATCACCTATGTATGGATCGACCTAGATTACCTGAAGCCCTCTTTAGATAAACCGATCGGCCACCTGACTGCTATAGTGTCACCGAGAACAACACTCGAGAAGATACTCTCTAGTACCTGGGTAGTTGGGTAGTACGGCTAAGGTTACGGTCTATCCTCCTTAGTTAGTGCCCTGAGATATTGGGCTGAGTACTACTATTGGACCCCACACGTATATCAGAGAGCTATAGCATAGGGCAAAACTTTGTCTGTAGAACCCTTGAATACCTAACCCTTGAGGGACAAAAACATAAACAAATTAAAACGGACAAGATCTATTGCCGCGCAACTGTGTTCGGGTTGCCAAGTAAATACACATTTCTTTCTGGTTAAGCATTTGGGCATTTCCTCTCTGCAGTACTCTTCAGACTGGAGTATAACTCTGGAAAAAATTTCACCATTATTTGAGACCTATTCCATTGGATTCATCTCTTTGCCCTTATCAGATTCATCCATATCATTTTTTCGGCCAAATTTTTTTACCCCGCCCGCCCCTTTTCAGTTTCCTCATCCTCATGGGAAATCAAACAAGACCTCACCACCCAGCTTGAATCAGTCTTTTCGGCCCTTTGCACCAAACTACATATCCCTACAGATAACCCTTCATCTTCCTCACCTCCACATACTGAAGGTGACCATTCCTCTCATTCCCATACCTTGCAGAACCATCACTTCCAACGTGACCTACGCCTCCCACAGGTGGATGTGACCAAATTTGATGGCTCAGACCCCACTGGTTGGGTAACCCAAATGGAACATTACTTCTCTTTATACGACATTATAGATGACTTGGCCAAACTTCGGTATGGTGTTCTCCATCTAGATCAAGAACGTTGGCAATGTTGGCAATGGAGAAAAACTTCTCGTCAAGGGTATATTGCTTGGACACACTTTGTGGCAGATCTTTATGAACGCTTTGACACTGACACCAACCATTTGGTCCGTTTGAAAAAGTTGAAACAATTAGGAACCGTGGAAGACTTTATAGCTGCCTTTGAGCGCCTGGATTTTATAACAGAGGGCATGTCTGATGCCTTTTTTCGAGAGTGTTTTATCAGCAGCCTCAAGGATGAAATTCGGGCCCATGTCCTCATGGCTCGGCCTGAAAGTTGGGTGGAGGCTACCAAAAGAGCTAAAGAAGCACACCAAGTTGTATCTGCTCAAAACCGCAAACCCTCCTTTATCCCTCGCCCTAAACTAGTAAATCCCACTACTCCCTCTGCTCCACTAAAGATCCAAAAATTGACCAGGGCTGAAATGGATGAACGCCAACTCAAAGGCCTTTGTTATAACTGTGATGACAAATATTTCCCGGGCCACAAGTGTAAGGAACAAAAGATTTTTATGGCCATCTCCGAGGAGATTTCAGAAGAAGATGAAGAAACTCCCTCTGTGTCTGAGTCACCTGAATCCACTGACATAACCCCTCCCTCAGACCCTCCCGAAGTAGAACCAGTCATTTCCCTCAATGCTCTCACTAGCTTCTCCGCTCCTCAAACCCTCAAGCTAATCAGTTACATCAAGCATCGAAAGGTCATCAATCTGGTTGATAGTGGCAACACCCATAATTTTATTCATCGTCGCATTGCCCAAGAAACTCATTGCTACATCCATGCCATCAATAATTTCCAAATCATGATTCCCAATGGTGGTTCCATGAAATGTGGAGGGCATTGTGAAAATGTGTGCCTCCAAATTGGTGACTACCACCTAAAATCCCATATGTTTTCTATCGACATGGGAGGTTGTGACATTGTGTTGGGTGCAGACTGGCTAAGGACTTTGGGTCCCATTCTCATGGATTTTAAAGACTTAACCATGCAATTTGACCAAGAGGGCCACCAATATAAGTTCCAAGGCATCACCGCCGGTTCACCTGAGATCATTAGTTCCCATCGCATGGAAAAGCTGCTCAAAAAGGGTCATTCTGGTGTTATCGCCCAACTCCATGCCATACAAGCAATAGATACACCCTCGGTACCGCAAGACCTCCAAGCCATCCTTTCTAAACATCAATTGGTCTTTTCCACTCCCCAAGGCCTCCCTCCTTCCCATGGTGTTCATGATCATTCCATTCCCCTTGTACTCGGAATCCTTCCTCCCAATATCTATCCGTATCATCACCCCTTTTCCCCAAAAAATGAAATTGAGAAAATGGTCCAGGAACTGCTTAATGCAGGCGTTATCCGCTCTAGTATGAGCCCCTACTCGTCTCCTATGGTCATGGTCCTAAAGAAAGAAGATTCATGGTGAATGTGTCTTGACTTCCGTGCCCTCAACAAACTTACCATCAAAGACAAATTCCCCATTCCTGTCATTGATGACCTCCTGGATGAATTGAGTGGCGCCCAATTCTTCACTAAACTGGATCTCCATTCGGGCTACCACCAGATACGTATGAAAGAGGCAAACATTCCCAAGATTGCCTTTAGAACTCATGAGGGCCACTATGAGTTTTTGGTCATGCCCTTTGGATTGTGTAATGCCCCCTCCACCTTCCAAAGCCTCATGAATCATGTCTTTCGTCCTTTTCTCCTCCATTTTGTATTAGTTTTCTTTGATGATATCCTCATCTATAGAAAAAACTAGACAGACCAGCTTGCTCACGTGGATCGAGTTCTCCATCTACTCTCTCAGCACCAACTTTTCCTGAAACAGTCTAAATGTGCTTTTGGCACCTCATAAGTAGAATACTTGGGTCATCTGGTTGGAAAAGATGGTTTCAGGGTGGATCCTAAAAAGATAGAAGCTATGCAAGAGTGGCCTCACCCAAAGACTCTTAAGAGCTTGCATGGATTTCTAGGCTTAACGGGGTATTATCGCAAGTTTGTTAAGAATTATGGGAAGATTGCAGCACCTCTCACTGCTCTCCTCAAAAAGAACTCTTTCACTTGGACTCCAGCCACTGCTCAAGATTTTCAAACCTTGAAGTTGGCCATGTGCACCACTCCAGTCCTCACCCTTCCCGATTTCACAAAGACCTTTGTGTTAGAATGTGATGCCTCGGGGAAAGGAATTGGTGCTGTCCTTATGCAAGAGGGTTGACCTTTGGCCTTTACCAACAAGCAACTATTTGAAAGAAATCTGGGCAAATCCATCTATGAAAAGGAAATGTTGACTATTCTCCATGCCGTGGATCTGTGGCATCCTTATCTATTGGGGCAACATTTCCAAATTAAGACAGACCATCAAAGCCTCAAGTATTTTCTGGAACAATGCATTTCCTCCCCAGAACAATAAAAATGGGTGACTAAACTCTTTGGATATGATTATGAGATCATTTATAAGAAAGGCAAAGACAATGTGGTTGCAGATGCACTTTACCAAAAATATGAAGACGAAGGATCCCTTTTTTCTCTTTCATTCATTGTACCAGATTGGCTCCAAGCCGTTTTCCAGAAATGGCTACAAGATCCCAAAAGTTTGCAGTTGATCCACCAATTGCAGTCCAAGGCTCCAACTTCCCTAGGGTACTCTTGGCTCCATGAGGAACTTCGATACAAAGGCCGTTTGTATTTAAGTAAACAATCAAAGCTTAAATCCACGGTACTTTCTGAGCTTCACGCTACACCCACAACAGGGAACTCCGGGTTCACCAAAACCTATGACAGGGTCAAACATTATTTTTTTCTGGGAAGGTATGAAACATGAAATTTGTAATTTTGTAGCTGAATGTGATGTGTGTCAACACAACAAGGGAGAAACAGTCAAATCATTGGGCACACTACAACTGCTCCTGATTCCACCTGCTATTTGGAAGGATATCTCTATGGATTTTATTACCGACTTACCCAAATCTGGAAATAAATCCGTCATCATGGTGGTTGTTGATTGCCTTTCTAAGTATGCTCATTTCTGCGCCCTTCAACACCCGTTTACAACATCCACAGTGGATTAAATCTTCATGGATCACGTCTTCAAGCTTCATGGCATGCCACACTCGATTGTTTTTGATCGCGACCCAACTTTCACAAGCAATTTTTGGCAAGAACTGTTCAAGATACAAGGCACCGAATTGCATCTCAGCGCAACTTATCATCCCTAGACTGATGGCCAAACGGAAGTTGTCAACAAGTGTTTGGAAACATATTTGAGGTGTTTTGCCTTAGAAAAGCAAAATCAGTGGGCTCAATGGTTACCCCTAGCTGAATGGTGGTACAACACTTCATACCATACAACTACACACATGACTCCTTTTGAAGCGGTGTATGGACATAAGCCACCTTTAGTTCTCTCATACTTACCGTGTGCCTCGAAGGTCCAGGCGGTTGACCTAACACTTACAACTCGAGAGGCTATTCTCCGTACCCTCAAAGAGAATTTGGTCATGGCACAAAATCACATGAAGCAACAAGCAGATCAAGGTCGCTCTGAACGTCAATTTGCAGAAGGGGATCAGGTGTTTCTTCGACTGCAACCTTATAAGCAAACTTCCCTCAAGGCCAAGCATTGTTAGAAGCTAGCGCCCAAATTTTATGGTCCTTATACCGTACTCAAGCGTGTGGGACAATTCGCCTATCAGTTAGCTTTGCCCAACAATTCGAAGCTACATCCTGTTTTTCATGTTTCATGTTTAAAGAGGGTGATTGGAGCTAAGTGCCAAATTCAAACCAACCTTCCAAAGTTAGTTGAAGAAGGATCCATTTGGCTACAGCCAGAAGCAGTTTTGGACCAGCATGAGCGTCGCCTACGTCAGAGAACCATCAAGGAAGTCTTAGTATAGTGGAAATATACAACTCCAGCAGACGCCACTTGGGAACCAACTACCATTCTACAACAATTTCCTCATCTCAAGCCTTGAGGACAAGGTTATTTTTAAGGGGGCGGACATGTTAGGGTCCTAACCCGCACATAGGTAGAACAATATATTTGGATGTAATAAAGGTCAATATTAATAAGGCCTTTCAATAAAATAGAATAAGGCGGATGTAAGAAGACCTAATAGAAGCTTTCGCTTCTAGAAGGATCTTCCTCTAGATGCTTCTTTTTAGTATAAATAGGAGTCGAGGGTATGAGAACCCTAGCTTGGATATTATTATAATAGAGCTCTGCTCAACTAGAGGTTGCCCCCTCGAAGAGGCCCGTGAACATTGCTTTCAGATTCAAAGTGTTATTTCTATTGTTATTCTTCTATCATTTCAGTGTTATTGTGGTGAATGTTCTGGTTATATTGCTGTTATTCTGCCATTACTAACATTTTATTTCAGTTATGCATACATTTTATATCTGGTATATTACAGATTCATTTTTTATATTGTTTAAAAGCATCCGTGTTGGTGAGACAAATGAGCCATAGACCTACCGTATACATATCAATAATAAATTTCTTTGATGCTTTGGGTTGCCTCTACGTTCTATCATTTCTTGAGAAATGTTTCCCCAATTTCCTTAAGCAGTTCTAGCCAATCTAAACTTAACATTTATTTTTTTTGACATAAAAGCATTCCTAGAAAAGCCCAACTTTTCATGTTATATCATTTCCCATAGATTTACAACTTTTATGATATTTTGACTACCTCTAGAATTATGCATCTTTGCTTTTATTTCTAGCTATTCTTAAGCCTTATCCAACTTTATATGCCTTCCTTGGAAAATTCTAAGCCAAGCTCCAATTTGGCTCATATTATGTCTCACCAGAAAATTCCACGTGATGGAATGCCTCATTCCCTTGATAACATCTCCCCAAGTGGATTGAAGTTCATTATTCACTTCACATTCTTTACTCATAAGTTGTTGGTTCATATCTTGCAACTCTTCCCTGTTAGAAATAAATAGATGTGCTCGTTTTTCCATAGACAATATAGCAATATTGTCACCCAACCAAGGCCACCCTTGAGCACCTTAATGTTGACAGACAAAATAATTTTGGAAGTAGACCAATAGCCAACCCAGGTAGCGCACCTTTCTCCAAGGCTAGCGCACCAAGCAAGAATAACCAAAGACTAAGCAGAAAGTCCAAACCATAACCAAGAGAAAGTCCAACCAAAAGCCAAAATCCCAGTTGCAGTAGCTGCAGTTGCACTCCCTCTCCAACTTGCACACCACTAGTCTTATGCAGTTGTGAGAGTAAGAGTGAAAAATGAGCTCTAGCACCCTCTATTTATACTACTCTATCTCACTTGACTGGGCCGAATTCTCTTTCTGGAGGCTAATAACTCAATATTAAATATTCTCTTGAGCCGAATTGTCTTCTAGGGTTATTATCCAACATTTTAGGGTTTCTCTTGCTGCCCAGAATATTCTAGTCTTGTCAAATGTTACACGTGGAGGTTGATACCTCCCGCAACTACCATAATATCAACACTCCCTCCTAGCTAGGAAGGTATTAAAGGCAATGGTCTTGAGCACAAACAAACCATTCAACTAGTAGCATCATCATAGCCACACATGCTATCTCATGATCACGTAGATAAACTCATGAGCAACATCATCACTATCAGTATCATCTGATAGCATCAACTACATCATCTCTTGAAGCCATACTCCATCTGAGTAATTGGGCATGATGTTGAATAAGTCACTCAATCCACAAAGTGATACAACAACCATTCTTTTAATCTAGACATATGTCCTAGAAGAATAATTGTTCCAACATATGCTGGAAGCCACACCATGGGATACAAGGACTATTCTTCTAATCTAGACATACATCCTAGAAGAATGACTGTCCTGGACCATTTTCCCTCTGGCCACTACTGTGAACTCAGGGAAAATATCTGTCATGTACCAATCTCTCCACTTTGGTTACTACTATGAACTTAGGGAGACATACCATTCTTCTAATCCAGACATACATCCTCGAAGAATAGTTTTCCATGGTACATCAACAATCTGTCAACCTATACCATTCTCCATAGGGAGAATGTCTATCCACCAACAATCTTTCAACCTGGACCATCCTCCACAGGAAGGATGTCTATCCATCAACACACTGACTATCCATCTAGCTGGAAATCATCTCCAACACTAGTGGTAGTCTCCATGACAAACATAACAATGCCATCCAATAGAAAACGACTGTGTCTATCTATAGTAGTACAAAACTACTATCTAGTGGTACACAACCACACTTAGTAGCACACGACTACTAACCAGTGACACATAGTCACAACTAGTAGAACACATCCACCACAATAGCACACAACTACTTTCCATAGACATATAGTCTCCACAACAATCATATCATCTAATATCAACCTGCATAACAATATCATGATACAAACCGAGTCATCTGGGCCATTCTTCCACTCACATCTGTGAGATATGGAAGAGCATCTACCCTCAAAAAATAAAACATCAGCCATGGGCTATCTGGACTGTTCTTCCCAAACATAGAAGAATATTTGTCCCTGATTTCTGAGCCCGGACCATTCACCTAACTGGGCCATTCCTCCGGCACTAATCATAGTGCAACTTGGAGAGAATGAGTCTGCCCTAGGGAATGCATGTCCCTGATTGTTGAACTTGGACGATTCACCTAACTGGGCCATTCCTCCAACACTAATCACAATGCAACCTATAGAGAATGACTCTACCCTAGGGAATGATTATCCATACCTTTTCCTATAGAAATGATTTTCCTTCACCAACCTCCAAAATGGACCATTCTTTGAAACTGCTCACAATTGTGAACTTTGAAAGAATGACTTCCCGACAAGGCAAACCATTCTACTTGACCACTACTTAGAGTGACTACTAAGAAGAATGATTGTTCTAGACCATTCCCCCACACTGGTGACAAGGGGAATCATTGTCTATGGTACATCAACAGTCTATTAGACCATTTTCATTATGAAAATGATTGTTCGATCTGGACCATTTTATGAACTGGAAAATGACTATTCGTCAGAAATCTCGAACCACTTTCCAGACTAGAAAGGAACTTCCCAACCTGGACCATTTTCTGAACTAGAAAATGAATGTCCATAAATCAATAACATATCAATGCTCCCTCCCAACCTGGGAGTAATCACTTCCTTTTTCAATAAGGAAGTCATCTCCACGAGCCCCAACTTTCCCCTTAAGTACACAAACTTTTCATCTTGGACATAGGCTTTACCAAAATATATGTTATCTTCTCATCCGTGGAGATATATTGGAGAACCACTTCTCCCCTCTGGAATTTATCATGAAGAAAATAGTGTTTGATCTCAATGAGCTTTGACCTATCATGGAACACTGGGTTCTATGAAAGATTCACACAACTATGATCATCACAATATATCACGATCGAATCCAACACTTGATCAGACAATCGAAAACCCAACTTACGGAGCCACAATGATTTCGTACAAGCATCACAAGCTGCAATATACTCTTCTTCTGCAGTGCTGAGTGCAACAGACTTATGTTTCCTGCTAGCCCATGACATCATGGCAAAGATCAAACTGAAACATATCCAAGTAGCACTTCTTCTGTCATCTGCACTCCCTGCCCAATCTGAATCGATAAATCCATGCAGTTGTATATCATAACTTAAACATCCCACAAAAACAAATATTTGACCGAGTATTCTCCAAATACATTAATGATCCAATCAATTGTCGATATAGATACAAGTCTACTAGATTAGAGCCTCTCAACTTCGTCAGATCTATCATCATGGGAGTTTGCCATGGATTTGCAATCCATCATCCCGAACCTCTTGAACAACCATTTCAATATACTTCCTTTGTCATAGGAAGTTTTCACCATGCTTTCGTTGTACATGAGAGACTCTGCACCGAGTTTGCTTGAATCCATACATGTTCTTCTTCCATCTGCATACAAGAGTCTCTTTCTGGTGTACCTCAGAACCTTGAGGTTTCTCTACATACGCTTCTTCTTCAATTACTCTATTGAGAAGAACAATATTTACGTTCATCTGATGTAAACTCCAACCCATGGATACTGCAGGAGATATAATGGCTCAGGTAGAGGTATATCTGGTTACTAGAACAAGTTGTCATCGTAGTCTTCTCCCTCCTACTGGGAGAATCCTCAAGCCCCGAGTCTTGCCTTGTATCTATCAATGCTTAAGTCTTTTTCACAATTTCTCACATACATTGTTCTTCATCACAACTTCCTTCCAATCCTTCTACTTGACTACTTCTAGTGGGTTCAAACTGGTTCAATTGGTTGTTCTGACTTTTTTTTTTTTTTTTTGAATCTTCATGTTCTTCCTCATGTTTCTCTTCAATGTTGGATTCCATGGAATATTCTATAGATTACGTGCCCTTCTTTCCTAAAGGCTCCAACCTTCTGCCATAGGAACATAAATGTAGATGGACAACCAAGGATATTCAAGGCTTCCTTTCAAAGAAGACTTCTTCTAGAGTCAAACTAAACACATGTTTCTTATCATGGATGCTACTTCCAATGATGAACATGGATAGATACTTCATAGTCTTTACAGATTTTACTTCAATGGATCATATCGTTGGGGATTATCTTCCTCCTAATCCTGACTTCATGCCTAAATGAGCAATATATATGCTCTTCTTTTGGAATTTTGTGATTATCTCCCTCCATCTAAGAGAGTCCACGCTTTTGTAAGTTGCATCTCTCTTTACTTTCTACAAAGTGTCACAACCTTGTTATGGTTTCCTTTTGATTTCTGGCTTCCTTCGAGTCTGACTCCTCTAAGTCTCTTTAAGTTTGTTTCTATTTGTTCTGATTGTTGCTCATCTGAAAATTATGACATCTTTATAAAATTATTATATGACATCTTCCGCAAGGATTGTTCATCAAACATATTTCACAAGGGTACCTGCCTGGAAAAAGAACAACAAGAACAAACAAGAAATATCTATATAGAGGAGATGTTAGTTCAACTTGCGAACACGTATAATAATCATCTATATCAATAATATTCATATGTAGTCGAGTATTCATTACACCTATCAATAATAGAATCTTTCAAAGACTGCTTTCACAATTTTTAATGTAGCAACTATCACCCTTGATATACAAAAATTTGAAGCTTAACAATTTAATCAAGCCTGGAACCTGAAGCCTCAACTACTATGGAGGGTGCGCTTATTCTTTTGAATGCACTGAATCCAATATTACAACTTGGACAAGATCTCTAGTACTTTCCCTGCAAACACACTCATGTTTTGCTAGATGATATAACTTAGATAGCATATGTAAGTGCATACCTTTGAAACCTTGTAGCATTGTCCAACTTGTCTTCCAATATGAAACTAGATACCATCTTGACAAGAAGAGATTAAAAACTCAATCAGAATATTCAATGATTAGAACAAGCTGGAAACTCTAAAATTTCAACTTTGACCATAAAATCAATTTGACCAGAAGTCAACCTTTGACTTTGACCAATCAAATTTTGACTTTGACTTTGACCAAAGATTCAAACTTGACGTTTTGGCTAGCTGAGAGTACCAAGAGGTGCGCTAGGCTAGGGCACACTAGGATCTCAAGGAATTAGGTCAAATGCTTCATAATAAGTGCCCAAACACAAGGGTTAGGTTTTGTTGCAACTGCATAATCAGAAAACCTAGTTGCAGTTGTAACTGGTGCCATAACGAGCTTAACAAATAACTTCCCAATCTATCTTCTAGTGGTTAGACTGTCTGAAGATAGTGTGGGCCCATAACCTGTTAGAAATAAAGAGATGTGCTCATATTTCCATAGACATTATAGCAATATTGTCATCCAACCATATGCACAAAGGCCACCCCCGAGTACCTTAACCTTGACATACAAAATAATTCCAGAAGCAGACCAATAGCCAACCAAGGTAGTGCACCTTTCTCCAAGGCCAGTGCACCAAGCAAGAATAACCAAAGACAAAGCAGAAAGTCCAAACCATAACCAAGAGAAAGTCCAACCAAAAGCCAAAATCCCAGTTGCAACAACTGCAGTTGCACTCCCTCTCCAAACTTGCGCACCACTAGTCTTATGCAGTTGTGAGAGTAGCAGTGAAAACTCAGCTCTAGCGCCCTCTATTTATACTGCTCTATCTCACTTCACTGGGTCGACTTCTCTTTCTGGAGGCTAATAACTCGATATTAAATATTCTCTTGAGCCGACTTGTCTTCTAGGGTTATTATCCAACGTTTTAGGGTTTCTCTTTCTTCCCAGAATATTCTAGTCTTGTCAAAGGTTACACATGGAGGTTAATACCTCTCGAAGCTACCATAATATCAACATTCCCAACATACAAATATCTTTCCCAGTAAGATGGTTCACCATCTCATGCATGAGGTACATTGCCCTTTTCATCTTGGTAGATTTTGTCTACCATCCAAGCCTTCCAATGGGCCCTTTCTTATGCAAATATTATGTCTTTCATGCTCTACAACCTTTATTTGGTGGTTTCATTTCTCTATCCCATGAGTTTATGACTAACACCCTTCTTTTATGAATAAGGATGTCATTCACTATAAACTTGTATCTTATATACCTCTACAAGCCATTCTCTTATTGCACACAATAACAATTTAGCCACAAACAACACCACAACTCTTCTTCCATCTATTCTTTGCAATTAAATTATAAATTTTGATTATGTTCAATGCATCATATTCACTATGGCTAAGGTATGAACATCCTTAAAGCACATTTATAGGTCAGTCCCTTTTCTAATGAAAATTAACTTGCTTATTTGAATAAGTTAACATCATTCCCTAGATGTTCCATTACATGGGACATACAATCCTTTCTAGGCATATCCACACCTCGTTATACACCTTGTTCCATCACACAACCCTTACTCCAAGTTCAAGGCACTTTGTAGATATGCACCAAGATAATCATTTTTTCCAATCAAGCATATAAGCTCTGTTCTACTAGTTTTACAGGACAACCAAGATCACCTTTATAAAAATTGAATCCTTAGATCAATTATTCTTTGGGTTAGCTTTCCAATGACTATACCCACGCTCAATTTTGAGCTTGAAGAAAAAAGTTACAACTCCCTTAAGTTATCATTTCTGCCCCTGTTTTTGGATTTTTCTCATTGGTGCAATCAAGGTCAAAGACCTAATTCTTCCACTTGTAGAAGAAAATCTAGTGAGAGCCTATAAAAAACTGTATCAAGCATCAATAACATTTATTATTATGAGCACTCAGTTACTTCCATATCATTGATATGATTCTCTAACCATTTTTTTGCATAAATATAGAATTGTCAACTTTGTATTTTTTGCACTCTTTCCAAAGAATTTTCGGCTAAAACTATTATCTTTCAAACATATCAAAACTATAAACTTTTGACTGGGACAAAGTTGTCTAGCTTATTGAGAATATCAAGACTTTTACAAACTCCAAACCTTTGAATTCACCTAAAAGCCAATAGATCATCATTCTACTATTTTGAGTGTAGACAATTAAAGCCCCCATTTAATGTCACTGAGTTCACAATGGATGTATCATAAATTTTACAATGGGAAATTTTCTTTTGTGGCATTTCCTAATACATTGTAGGATCTTACTACTTTCTCTTTAATGCACACATGTCCACAAGAATGTGAAGCCTAAAAGCTTTTTTCTTATTCCACCAAGGACAACAAATATTGAAACATAAATTTTCCTTGTTGATCTTGGGTTGGATGAGTTTTTATACATATTTCAATTTCCATCCATTAAATATGAACTCGACATTTGTTCATTTGTTTCCTCAATTTTGCATATGATTTGTTGATTATGCAACAACAAAATGGAGGGACAACTCTACTAGGTTGCATGTAGAATATGATCAAAGACTAGAAGGATTTAGGCATGATATTTTACTTGGAAATGTTGACTATCATTGATATTTTTTGAAATCTCAGTTAGTATACCATTATAAGTATCTTATTATCACACTCATTGCAAGGGCTTATACACTTATATTTCTTCTTTAAGGACGTTTTTTTGACAATGATGCTAGGTTTATATTGCAATCACCGCTTTCTAGGAATTCTATCATATCATAAGATTATGTATCCTTTATTTTTTTATAAATTTTTCTTCTAAATATATTTGTGATCTATTGACATGGTGACAACAAGGGTTTCCTACTTTGCAAGAAAAAAAACGGTCACATCCCCAACGAGGTTGTGTTGCTTTGCTCCACAACTTTAAAACTATTTCTGGAATATGTGGTGAATTTGAAGTTTGATGAAGAGCCCTATTTTGCAAAATACTTATCAATTTTTGATGGAATCATTGGTCCAAATCCAATTGTTAGGCTAATAAATATCGATGGAGCTCTAAAGGCATCACCAGTTTTCTTAGGAAGTCCTATATTTGGATTGCAAGTAGGAAACTCTCTAACTTGTTTTTAATTTGGTGAAGCTTGTCTACCAAGTTGGTCAAAAGAGCAGTAGGTTGAGTATGGAGGAATATGATGATGAATAACCTAAGAAGAAGGTTCACCTTGGTATGACTACTACACAATGGATTAGTGTTTATAATGCTCAATTGCCAATGAAACAAAGGTATGTGTCTGGGACAAGGTTGTTAGCTTGGTTGATTAACAATACATTGTTCTTCACTTTTGATATTTATGTTTTTACTCATGTCATTTGATTATTCTGTTTCATTAGAAAATAATATTCTTTCCTAGTCCAATGGGTGTATCTTGAGTGGTTGTGCTGAAAAGTTGTGACCCTCTCCAATCAGGTTGAAATCCCACTTTTTGACATATTTTCTCTTAGTTATCAAATTGTTGATGAGTTTTATATAATATATACATGAATTGTTGACTGGCCTCGTGCCTTGAAGAATATAGGGTTTACATTGGGTACCATCCTCAGAATGAGGGGAAGCGCATGAGAGTTTTCCCTATCATATGTTACTTGGAAAAAAAAAAGCAATATATTTTTCTTCTTGTATTGGTTGAACATGTTGAATACTTTTTTTTGCATTAAGTTGTGTATCTGATATTTATAAATATTACACTATTTATAGACATTGCTCTTAATGTCAAGAAATCAAAGTTCTTATTCATTGACAATACCTTTGTTTTTTTTTTTTTTAAAGTTTCATATTGTAACATATAAGACACTCGAGACATTCTGTCCTTGTAGGAAAAGTGGCTAAGAGTCTATATATTTCTTCTATTTGTTATGCATGGTATCATGAAGCACCGATGTGTTGAATTTTTCTGATGTAAGTCTTTATGCTTCTACCTTGTGCATACAACTGATCCCTTCTAACATATCTCTCATATGTTGCAAGTTTATAAATTCAAAAATATCCCAAAAGGTGATTTTTTTATCAAGATGTGCGGGTTAAGGAAATTTTGATTTGCAAGCCGACTGCTTGTATTCGTGAGCTCATGTCATCTCATCTAATTGATGCTCAATATACAAATGAAGTTAAAATTGCATTAGATAGATATGTATCATAGAAAGCTTTACATTATTGGCTCCCGATACATTAGTCTATCCTATTGTCAAGCTAGGGTGTGAGTACTTATGTTTAAATTTGTGTATAGTATGAAATAAATCATGAAAACCATTACATATACATGGAAATTTTTCCATTTTCCATTGTTATTGTGTTTGTTATCAACCATGTAAAGAGAGTTTTGTTTGTAGGAAAATATCTCTATAGACATTCAACACTTATGGTATAACTAAAACTAGAAAATGATTATAATATCCAATACTTGACATCTTTATTATTAGATTTGTAATTCCAACACGACAAATGTTATGTTTTCCAAGTAAAAGTTGAGTATAATGTTTTTGATTTGAACCTAATTTGTTTGTAGAAAGTCTAGAACTAGAGTATCATCTTAGAGGAACATCAATACAAACAATAAATGGTAGTAGTTGTTGGAAGTTTACTAGGTTTGAATTGAAATGAACATAGAATGAAAGTCAGTTTTCTCATGCGGTTCATGTTATTCTACTTTGGTATTTATTCATGTTGTAAATCGAGCTTGATTTTGGAAGCACTTCCAAGATTGGTTATATGGAACATACATAAATTAGTTTGAATCACATTAGCTATTTATTTCAATTTTCTCATTCAAACAATATTCAAACAATAGAGACTAAGTTGCTTGCAACCCTTGTCTAGATTATGAAACACTTCACACTCATTTCTATTTGTAAGTATTAGTGTATTATTATGCATTTATATTTAACATTGGCAATAATTCTATATAAACCACCAATTTGTTCCATGGACGTTTCAATAATCGAATAGAATAATTAAGCTCCCTTGCAATTCTCTTGCTTATTACTCCCTGCCTATGACGAGGGACTATAGCTTTCACCCAACGGTCAACTATCGTTGACCGCTTATTAGTTGGTGCATTTTAGGATATTAATAGGTCAGTTTCGGTGTGTTATTTACAGAGTTGGGTATTATTCATATTAACCTGATTTATTTTGTAAACAAAATTATTTCTGATATTTATTGAATTTTATGAATCAAATTATTTTAAACTTGATTTATTTTGTAAATCAAAATTATTTCCGATATTTATTGAATTTTATGAATCAAATTATTTTATTGGTTGAAAGGTATTTGATGGGACTTTAATCGCCTAGTGTAAGTAATATCTTTTTCAGAATTGTTCTATTTGAAAAATAAATTAAAAATAACAAATTTCTGAGTGGCCATTTTGGCTCACTCTGACACAACAATAGTGCAGTTGAGGTTTTTTTCGGGGAAATCCAGGTTTTGGTGCAGTCTAGGAAAAATGGTGCAGTCGAAGCTGACCCCCTCACCGCTTCCCAGCCACCAACTTGTCCGTTAGAGATGTCAGTGCCCATTACACCACGATTCATATGGTTAGCCACTTAGCCACCTTCATTAATTGCATGCGAAGCAAAGACGAACTTCGTAGAGCCCACCTCTCCACGTCTCACTGCTTGGCCACCTCCTCATCCACCCTCCCCACCACTATAACTGCACAAAACAATTAATATATCACATACAATAAAAACATTAAGCCATAAGCAATACCTGTAATATATTTGAAGTTGCTTACTCGACTTCTTCTATGCTCAAAGACAACGCCTTTAGTCTACAACTCTTCAAGATCCATTTAGCGCAGAGAAAGAGCTTTCATGGTCCAGTTATTCATAGGCCTATGTCGTTGTATTCTTATGGTTGCGAGCACAAAATTTGAAAGGATCTCTCTCATTTTAAAGGTACTACCATGYACTTCAAAGTTTTCTACATCATTGGGCTCTTGTTCATAATCTATARCATGAAAATCKATCTTTCTGTAAGAAATATTTATAACTTCATACRTCACAACAAGTAAAATTTTCATTGGACAAAAGAACATAATGTTATTGGAAATATAGTACATGGAAYTGTTGTAATGTTTGATTTCCACAGGATTGCACTCCATGGACATAGATATTTATCARCAAAAATTTAGTGAYAGAGTTAGTTAATCAAAATCAAGTCTTGGCTACCATGAAAGCCAAAGCARAAGAATACCYRGTTTTGGTGAGGTGAAGATTGCAAGCYAGAGTTAGATATGAGTGGTGGMAACAATGGRAAAATCATTGAGGATTCAAAGAAGACAACAACTTCCTCCAAGATGAATAAAAAGGTTACTTTTGGAGATCAACAATATATCTTAAAAATTATTCAACCCTTTTAGGGATATGTTAGTCAATATGTTAATTATCTTATAGATTCAACACACAATAATCTCAAATTTTGGTACTTTCATTGTGTCAATATTTGGTGAAGTTCCTGCATAAAACACTTAGTATCTAGAGGTTTGGATATTAATTAATGTAAATATAGGGAAATAAGAGATATGGGACAGAAGGGACATAAAATTTTGATAGGTGATCGAAGTCATGAAAGAACGGTATGCAACTAGGGGAAACCCTAGCCGCAGACTCACACATCTCTGAGATTTTTCTCGATGGCTTCAGGCGCAGTTGATGCGGGTTCCTCTTCTCCTGTACTTTCCTCCGGAGGTGGTTTTCTCTCTCCAGTGACGTTTTTCAGTGAAGGGTGTGGGATTGTTGATCGTTGGTGCGACTATTCTGGTGGTTGCGGTGTTCGTGTCTTCATTGGATCACTTAGAATGTGTCTCTTCTTCTCGGATTAGGTTTTCTGTGGGTGAATCCTATTCAACTGGGAGGTTTCTTACTTCCTCGACAACCGATCTATGGCTTCCTTTGGTGTGGATTGGGCACTTGGTTCTGAACGAGGCAGGATATTTTGTTGGTGGACATGTTTTTTGTTCTTTTGATGCTGTGAGGTGGCTTTGTATGTTGATCTAACTCAGAGCATCTTGATTGATCTTGTGTTATCGCAGATTGATCGGTCTCGTGTTGATCCGGGGTTGCTGACAGTCTTTTTCCATGTGGATCTTTTGCTATGTGACCACTTTACACTGTCGATTCTCTCTATGGGTGAACCTCTCCTTTGGCGGGTTTTCTTGATGCTTCCTTGTTCTCCCTCTAAAGTTTCAGGTTCGTTCAGGGTCAGATGCATACCCTCTGCTCTGTGGGTTTGGTTGCATTTTTTCTGGTGCCGAGTTTCAGATCTTTTGTAGCTGGGGTTTGGAGCTTTGGATCCTCTTTTTTTAGAGAGATATGTATGCCACATTGACCTGGTCCGTATTGCATCTGGGTTTACTTTGGGGTTCATATTTCTAACCGCTCTCGACAGGTTGGGGGTTTTCTCACACCAGGCTGTAGTTCCTCTCTCTGGTTGTGTTGATATGTTCATGGTTTGATGTATGCCAAGATGAAAGGGGAGCTTCATACCACTCTAACCTGGTCCATCTAGTCACCAGTGTTGGTTTGTTCAGGGTTTGATGTATACTCTGTGGATGTGGGAGCTTCGTACCACTCTAACCTAGTCCATATTGTCTCCAGGGTCTTTTGTTTGGGACTGCTCTTCCGGTGTGCTTCTTTGTGGTGGCACTTCGGGGGTGTTCTGTGGTCATATATTGTTTCCTTCAGGGGTGTTTCTCAAATCTTTTTTTGTATACTTTTCTACGGCTTATCAGCCATATTGTTGGCCTTTCTGGCTTTTATTTTATGATCTATTTTTTCCCATGTTTGAGTTGTGCTTAAAGCACCTATAAAATGTAATTTGGTTCTCTTCGGATGAATATAATTACGCTTTTTTCTGTGGGAAAAAAAAGAAATATAGAACAACGCTAAGCTATAATGGTTTTCATTCATCTGCTTCATATGACAGAGGATTTTCTTGTCATTGTGAGGCCCGCGATTTTGTTTTTTTTGCATTGGTATTTTTAATATGTATATAAAAGAAGATATCCACTTTAGACATACCTCTAAATTGTGACAATTTGGACTATTCGTGACCAAGATATTCCCAAAGGCCGTCCCATAGAGAGATGCGAACGTCACCATTCTCTCAATTGCAGGTTTAGACACCATCATTCTCTCAACTGCAGGTTTGGAAGCTTTCTCCCATCTCTCTTAATTTCTAACATCTTGCAAAGAATAATCTACAAATTTAATGCTGGGATGAAAATGATAGCAATCCAAAAGAGGCACTTAGAACACATTTTGAAGGAATGGACACAAGCAATGTCCTTGATGGGTACCTGGAGCAATCCTCAGATGAGAAAAATCTGCATACAAAGAAATAATTTGGGGGACGGGTACCAATCTTAGTCAATTGTCGTCGTAGACATACCTCTAAATTGTGACAATTTGGACACTATCATTGTCTCAACTGTAGGTTAGGAGTTGCAGAGGCCTCTTAGTTGTTACACTATATGTTCACATCAATAGCACTAAGCTCTGCAATAAAACCATGGATCGCCTTGTCAGATGAGATTTAAACTCAAACAAAATACTGCAGATAACTTTTGCACCCAACAAATATGGGTTTGTATCGATGACCTCAACTAAGAGGATTTTACTAAACAACGTACAACCAATAATTTTTGATCTACCATCAACAATTATAAGTTTTAGCAACAATTATAAGTTTTAACATGAATGAGTTGAACCATTCAAATCCAGATGACTCAATAAATCTAGAATCATTCAAGTGTTTTATTCTGGAATTGCAAAGTAAGTAAAAAAAATTATGTCTATTAAGGTAGACCAGCGCGTAGGGGCTGACCTGGGACTAGCCTCACAACAGTTGTACAGAAGTGTCACTCCAAATTGAACTTCTTCTATCTTGAATTAGTCGGCATTGGCATCTACACGGCCTCCTCATTCTCCTAGTTCAAGTCACGAGAGGTAATATATTCCTACATAGTGTTTTTTGGGCTAACAATCACCCAACAATCATCTTTGGGATTAACAAACATCCAACAACGGTAGGGACATTGCCACACTACAGTGGCACTTGTTTATTATTAAAATATAGTAGAAATTGCAAATCAAATTTGAGTTTATTTCCTGAAGGAGCAATGTGGTTACTTTTTCTTTTGTGGCTTGAACCATTTAAATAATATATTTTCCTTCATATTATTCAATCTTAAAATGTTGGATATAAGTTGTTGAATGAAAATTTGTTTGCCAATACTTTTAAGTTTTGTATGCAGAAGTTCCAAATTAAATTAGTTGATTGCATTCACAGTTACGCGTTTCATTGTATTTTGATCATATTTTAAGAAGAACCATTGACTACAATGAGCAGGTCACATCGTCGCGTTTAATCGACCTCTTTCTTCTCTTCTGCTCTATCAGACAGGCAGACTAACGATTGGTTGGTAGTGTAGTGGCTTGATTCGCAGGCCGCACAGGGAAAATGAAAAGGACAACTTGTTATTTTAGGTAAATTGAGTTGGCCTTCGGATTCAAGTCGGAGTTTGAGATTGAGACTGTGATGGGGTCTAGATTTCAAATTTTATATACCTCCCTCTGGTTTATATTAATTTCCCATTCAGGAACCATCAGTGCATTTTTACTTTTGATATTTTCAATGAGGTGTTGTGGTTTGTGTAGGCCTTTCTTTCATTGGTTTTGCTCAAGTCCACTCATTTCTCAATCTAAGTAATTGTTTCCTTTTACTCTATTGTCTACCCAACTATTGATTTTTGTCAGTACGCACAATATCTTCAGTGTTGACTCATTACATGGTGGGATTGAGAGCTCTCTAAGGATTAATTACATCGACACATTTTCAATTGCCTTGGACATAATCAAATGAACAATTTTTTTTTGAATCTGATAGAATTCTAGAATATCGATCGATTCTAGGGCCTTGAAGACACTTTGATTATTGTTATTCGAATTTGGATATTTGAGTTAGATTCATGCTTGAAAGATGCTAATAACTAGGTGATTTAGTGAATGGTTAGCCCATGCCATCAAGATTGTGTTATAATTATTCACTAAACTAACACAACTTAACCCTAGATAAAACAATTAATGTAATTACAAGTGCTTAAGGTGTTTATTTCCCATACATAACAATAAACGATGGAAACAACAAAAAAAAAATGTCAAGGAAGCTAACATATCATAGTTCTTTATTATTGAAGCTAAATAAGCCATGTTCATTACACTACATCCTCATAAATGTGATTCACTCGTGGATGGAGGTTCATCTTCCTCATATCTACACTTTTAAACTTCATGCTCCATGTCCTCTGGATTTTTACTTTTCTTCCAACGTTGATATTGATCTCAAAATTGAACTCATGATCCCCAAGAGTTCTTTGAATTCTTAGCTTTTAAAATTAATCTATGTGTTCCCTTGTTTGCCAACACTTCCAGTTAGGTTAGCTAGACTTCAGTTAGTCTTCAGTCAAGTCATTTTTTTTCTAAGTTGCATATCTGATCCTGTTACGAGGGAAAAACTCTCTATGGCCAAGGGTAAACCACAATAGACATGTATGACTGCATAAATCAACTCAATTCCATTGTATGTTATATAAGCTAATGTGCAAAATAAGAAAGAGGCCTACCTCAATCCAACGTTCGATGATGTTCCACCGTTGAGCACTTCGACCCAAAGATTTATACCTGCAATACGTTCTTAACAAACAAGCATAGCAAGTACATGGTGATAATATAAAGGGGTTAGCACATCAGATAACATAATCCATTAATAAACATTACAAACATGCCCATGGAAAATAATCATATATTTGCACGATACCAATAGGATGGGAAATGAGTATTTCTATTAATAATTGATCAACAAAAGTGACAACATTACAGACTTACGTGTCGGCACGGTTCGAAACCAAGGAACCAAGTTCCTTCCAACTGGGCCTCCACTACTTCAATCCTCCACCAAAGACAAGCTCAAAGGAGAGAGACAATGAGGTTCTCTCAACAATAGGGAAAGAGCTTGGGGGCTGAACACTATGTTCAGACTTGAGGGACAAAGGGATGCAGACTCAATATGAAGTAATTTCTCCAAAGTAACTTTGCTCTCAAAGTTGAATGCTTTCTCTTCCTTTTATAGAGCTCGGAATTACGCTCTTATAGCCTTCAAAATGCAACTGAAAGGTTGAGTCAGAACGTTTCCAGTATATGGAAGGCCAAAGATCAGAGATCTTATGTCGTGACATGGAAACCTGACTCCATTTTTTTATTTTATGGTACAAATACCGATGTACGCGGGCTGTAGTGGAGCAGACCACATATACGCTTGTTGTATAGCTGATAGGGCACGTATATGTGGAAAAATGTGTATTTTTAGCTATGGATTCATCAAAAACGGATGATAAGCCTGCACAGGGAAATGAAAAAAGGCCCTCTGTGCAAGATAGCAATGGTGAGGCAAATCTTGCTATAACAGATCCCAGTTGTGTGCATCGACATGCACAAAGAGACTCACTCTTGTGGGGCTGAAACAATAAGTAACCATTCAATGACTCTTTGTTTGCCTCTTCAGAAAGATACAAGTAGAAAGGAGGTCGACCGCTTGGAGTTATTCAAGGAATTGAAAGTAGAGAAATTATTCAAGGAAATGAAAGTAGAGAAATTAAGGCAACATGTTCTCTCTCCATCACTTAATTTGTTTAACGAGGCAGGGACTAGTTGCTTTGTAGCTAATTCCCTTGTTTAATTAAGAGTAATTTCATTACTAGAAACAAAAACACAGTGTCCACGGCAAGAGCAATCAATGATGGTTAGTTTCATTATCTCTTTCTTAACCTTTGAAGGAATGTAAATGAGGTTGATACGAAAATCACTAGATTTTCTATTGTTAAAATAATAGCAAAAATATTATTTAGGAAGGAAACATCGATGATAATGATGTGCATGTGATCCCCTTGAGTTTAGTGTGAATGGCATTATGTAGATGCAGAGGTTGGTACCCTTGTACTAGAATAAATAATGACGATTGTGATTCACCATGGTACTATCTATAAGCAATGTTTTAACCACGATGTAAAATGATATCAACTTAACATTGTGATACATGTTATTGACATCATGAGATATGTGTTATAATTTCATCAAGGTTATGGAATTTCACTACATGTAAGGTAGAAATATTGTTACGAGACATCTTTATTATAATTTGATATGGAAGAGATTGTAACATATGTTTCTTTAGTAATGCTAAAGTGGAAAAAAACTTATTTTTACATCCATTTAAGTTTTAATAAAATAATAATAATTGCACTAAGAGAAGTGGGGTGCATTCTATGGCACAATATTGAAGAGATTGTAACCCTTGTTTCAGTTGTCCATCCCATGTAATGTCCATCCAATTTGTCCTTCCATAATGTTATAGTCAACAATTTTTGCTAGAAAGCACGTGCGCGCGCGCACGCACACACACACACACACACAAAGATCTATCTAAACATATGATCTTTTAACCTCCAAGATATTTGCATGTCATTTTTTTAGATCTCTCTCTCTCTCTCTAAACATAGCACCTTTTCAGCACCAAGATATTTGCATGTCATTTTTTTAAATCTCTTCTCTCTCTCTCTCTCTCTCTCTCTCACACACACACACACACACACACAAACTAATGATATATCCATTTTAACTCAACATCTATAAGTGTGGTTGAAATATCAAATCCCTCGTGTGTAAACTTCTTAATTTTTTTACTACCAAAAAGTTTGTGTTTCATAGAGATTTGATCCTTCTTGATGCCTGATAGATCWGGAARTAAGATGGATCTACATTAGTGTTCAAGGAGGTRGGAATTCCAACCATATATCTTTGCACAMAAYTTTKTATGTCATAGCCTTGATAACCTYTGAAAACTGCACAAAATGRAAACAAAGTCTACGAGSCCATGAAACTTTGACTACACAATGAGTGGAACTTTGTTAAAGGAKGAGATTCCAATGGTACATGTCTTGTAAACATGGAAATAAGCTAATGATGTAGCAAATCACACCTCCTTTTTYATATGTCTTTTTCTTCCTAAATCTGACTAATTTAAAAAAAAAWAGGTTTAGATTGTTGAAATTGAACTATGGAATTGATTCATTGTAAATTGATGCTAAACAATTCATTTACAATCTTCAAATTTGGGAAATTACAATTTTTTGTTATCAAATTATGAATTTTCATCCCCAAATTCCATAAACTATGAAAAAAGCAATGTTTACTGCACTATCAGATAACTTTGTTGATGCTTCATATGCACTTTAGGGCATGTGTTTTCATTCATCGTACATGGTCATAGTTTTTGGATAACCCCTCTTTGCATGGTGCTTACATGTTTCCTAAGTTCCAATTCCTTCTTGTGAGAAGGATGACTTATCTGAGACTCTAGAGTTAATGCTATTTTACATAATCTTTAGATTTTGCCCAAAAGCTTCATTGTATGGAGAGTGGAACTCTACTCGAAAGAATCCAACACATGTGTTTAGATATTGCCTAGAAATTTAACTATATTGAAAGGAAGAAAAAGTGTAGAATATGCTTCCTACACTAATTAATGAGAGAAAAATGTGCAGAAAATAAAATAAGCAATTGGAACAAAGACATAATATAGTAACAACAAACCATTAAACAACGATTTCTTGGGAAATTCCTTCCGAGAGAAAACACCACGCTCCAAAGAAGAGCTCAATGTATTATTCAACAACATGTTACAATACATTTACAAAGATGTGTTCTGAACATGACTAATCAGAAACCTTCAACACTTCCAAGAATTTATTGTTATCATACAATAGAAGTGCTCAATATATAGGCATAACGCCATGCATCAATCACTCCTCATGCAAGACGCATTTCATGCATTATTTTCTTACATTCATGCATTGAGTAATTTTCATGCATGTCCACACACATGAGTCACATGCATTCCCCGAGTGGTTGCATGCATGCCTTCTTTGAGTGAATACCTTGTGTTTGCATCCAACCATTGAGTGAATATATTGATTTTGCATGCATGCCCACATGAACAAGTCACATGCACACATACATTCAAGGTGTATGTCACACCTTTCCTAATATTCTCCCACTTGTCATATACAAATCTAGAGCACAAGGGAGAATGCATCAAATTGTGAACTAGCTACTAGGGGCCATGAGAATCATAGACTTACAACACCACTTGAACTTATTTGTACTCACCAACTTTGTCAATGCATCCAAAACATTATGCAAAGCATTAACTTTCTCCAATATCACCTTTCCATCCTCTACCATGTCTCAAACAAAATGGTATTGGATCTCAATATGCTTTGCCTTCACATGAAATGTTGGGTTCTTTGCCAAGAATATAACACTATTACTATCACACTAAACCATATTATCTCTCTAAATTATCTCACTTCCAAACACAGTTCCAGAAGCCAAATGGCCTCCTTACATGCATGAGTAGCTATCATATACTCTATCTCTATAGTGGACAAAGCAACCACAACTTGCCAATTGCTCATCCAACTCGCTACCCCACTAAATAGTTTAAACCCATACCCTAGTAGATCTCCTCCTAACTACATGATCTAGGTGTACATCGGTGGCCACCCACCTATTCCACTGACTCAAAGTATAGTTTCCATCTTGGTAGTTTTTCTACGATTTTTTTGGGTCTTGAACTTCCAGGGCCGTTTTGAGGCCCTAAACAACTTTTCTTTTGGCCTGGAAATGCCTAGGAGTCAACCAAAGGCATGTACTAGGTTTTTCATAAAGTGTACTCCTCAACTAGACCTTTCCAATGGGCTACTGAGTGCCCCAAATGGAGATCATATGCAAAAGTAACACCCTCGGGAAGTTGACATATCAACTAACCACATCGGGGCCCACAAACCTTTTGGCATTTCATCTTTTGGGGTTAGGGTTTTGGGTGTTTATGATTTTCTCATTGATGCTTGATGTTAAAAGGCCTTTTCGACCTCATTGTAATCATCTTATTGTAAATGCACATAGTCGTCACATCTCTTCTTAGAGATAATCTACCACCATTCTAGCGAGTTCATTTCACTCTACATTTTTATAGTTCCTAAATATTTTGTTCATTAATAGAAATTGAGTATTACTATATCTCCGTGTTTCTATCATATTTATGTGTTTTATCTCATCCCCTCATAAATCTGGACTAGTGGTATTAGAGCGATCTTCTCTTTATCTGTTTCTCTATGCATGTCCCAAATAAGTCCAGGGTATAAGGATTTGGGACTCGAAGTAATTGAGCCTCTAAAATACCTTCCCCACCATCCCTGACAGACTCTCATGGTGGAAGAAAAGAGAGAGGGAGCAAGAGATCCTATTCCATTTTTTCTTGAGGAAGCCCTCACGCGACATAGGGACGAGATGATGGAAAAAATTTCCCAAATCCTCAGTGACCACTTTGGAGGTGCTGCCCCTTTCAAGGTACGAGTTAATTTTGATATTCCCATATTTGAAGGTCAAATAGATGTGGATGATTTGGAAAATTGGTTAAATCTGCTAGAATTTTATTTCTCTATCCACAATTTCTCCGATAGGGAAAATATCACCTTTGTCAAAAACTAGTGGGAGACTTACAATGAGAGAAATTACATAGAGGAGTTTGTAATGTTTGAGGCTAAACCCACTTGGGACACTTTTATGGATGTTGTTAAGGAACAATATTACCCTGCTGGAAACTATGATGACCAGCACACGAGATAGACCATGTTGCATTAGGAGAGGGACCAAATAGTGCCAGAGTTCACAAATACCTTCCATACCTTGCGCTCCAAGTTGGGTATCAAAGACTTAAAGTAGAATATAGTTCTAAAATACCATGGGGGTCTACATAGGTACATCCAAACAAGGATGGATTTTCTAGACATCTTGTCATTGGGAGCCACTTATTAATATGCTGTCAAAATCAAGCAAAAATTTAAGTAGAGGAATAAGCAGGAGTTTGGATCTGTGAATGCATCATAGTAGAAGGAGGGAAAAGGCAACCCTAGCCTATAGAACAAAGGACAAAGCAAGTTTGGAAAACCTTAGGATAACCATCCTAAGCCACAAGAAAAGAAGAGTAATGGGAAGATGAAGAAAGACACTGGGAAGTGGTGCGAGTTCCATAAAATCCCATGGAAAAACACTGATGAATGTCTCTCAAAGTAGTCATTGGTGGCCGAGCTGAAAGCCTCAGAGTCAGTGTCAGGTTTTGACTTTGATTTAGAGCTATACAAGGGGAAACATATCATTGATGTAGAACCCAGTTCCACAATCGCTATCACCAAGGTCCATCCAAACAAACCAGAAGATCTAGAGGAAGGTGAGCACCTTTTTCACTCACATATGTGGGTGAAGGGTGCTTCGTTGCATTTCATTGTTGATAGACGAATCCAAACAAACCTAATATCAATAGAGGTCATCAAATGATTGGATTTGCTGATAACACCACATCCGCAGCCATAGAAAATTGAGTGGCTCAACAAAGGATGAGATCTCTACATCAACCAACAATGTCACCTGCCCTATGGCATCAAGTCCTTCAAGGATGAGGTATTATGTGATGTTTCCCCACTTGAAGTTTGTGATGTTCTTTTAGTCCAACCATATATGTGAAAACTGTTGGATTTTCAATGAGCTATGGCTCATGTATCCTCTTTAAATTTTTTGTTTAACTATTACTTGAACCGTAATTACTGCAACAAACTGAGAACACAAGAAGAATAACCATGCACAAGAACACAAGAAGTATCCTGGGAAAACCTTCTCAACAAGGGAAGAAAACCCATCCAATCCTTTGCTATATTCCTCAATAGAAAGACCTCCCACACCATCACCAAAGATAACACACAAGATGGTGCTATAATTCTCATAATTTCAGACCACAATTTTTTAAATCATGAGATGACACAATGATAAGTGTGTTTCCTCAATCGAGATTCACCTTTATTTATATAAGACTTGTCATATCAAATGATGTGTCTATTGGCACAATAGGGCCAACCTCAATAACTCAAAATATAATTAATAATTACCATATTAATTATCTTTTACATTAATTATATTTTATATTAATTATCTTTTACCTTAATTATCTTTTACATTAAGGTGGGGCCGACCTGTACCCTTTCCATAACAAATAGGGTTACAGGTAAGTCTGAATATTGAAAAATATAGTGAGGGATCTCATACACCCACTAGTGCTCAGCCACTAGGGGCACATCCATAGGGATGTCCATATCTTTATCTGACTGTGTCTCATAGGAGAACCACACTCACTAGTGCTCAACCACTAGGATCCCGTTCACCTGTGCTCATCCAAATGCACGTCCACTCAAAAAATATTTTGCATTACACAAGAGAGTCATTTGGATTTCATCATCTCAACTCTCTGCTCAGAGGAGGCTAATACATCGTCTTCATCTCTGTCTCATAACAATGCACCCAACTCATGGGAATTCACATGTTCACCTTGTGCTCAGGCACGTCCAACTCAACAAATCTCCTTTCTCACTGCATTACATAGGAGAATCATCTGGAGTTATTATCAACTCTCTGTAAAAAGGAGGGCATCACTACATTCCAACTATGTCTCAGATAGGAACCACACACCCAACTTAGGGGCTTTCTCTCAGGTGTGTGTCATGGAGGATGTCTCACGTAGCTGTAATCATCAACACTCCCTCTGAACTAGGGAGGCATTCTCCATCAGGCAAAGTCTTGCAGAGAAGTATTCAAACTTTGTCCTGGTTGTAATCATCAATACTCCCTCTCAGTTAGGGAGGTAATCTTCACCAAGCTAATTTCTCACAGAAGTACTTGAACTTCGTATTGGCAAGCGATTTGGTGAAGATATATGTAATCTGCTCATGTGTAGGAAGATACTGCACATGTATTGATTTCCTTTGCAAGACGTCTCTAGTATAATGAAATTTTATCTCAATGTGTTTCAATCAATCATAGAACACAGGGTTCTCAGAGAGCTTCACACAACTTTGGTTATCAAAAGTAATAATAGGATCCATCTCATGATCAAGTAAATCTGTCAGAAGCCACATTGCTTCACAGACTGCCACACTCAATGCTATATTCTCTGCTTCTGCGATACTCAAGGCCACAGAGCTTTGTTTCCTGCTGCACCAGGAAACCATGGTAAACTCCAAGGTAAAATAACAACCGGATGTGCTCTTTCGGTCCACTGTACTCTTTGTTCAATTTGTATCGGCATATCCCTGCAAACTCAAGTTCACACTGGAGGCATATCTCATGCTATATCCAACTGTGCCTCGTATATATATCTCAATACATGCTTTACTGTTATCCAGTGAGTCTGTCTCGGCAGATTCATGGATTGACTAAGCACATTCGATGCATAACATATATTAGGTCTGGTGTTAACCAGATACATCAATGATCTAATCAGTTGTCGGTACACATGTGGATCAATCTCGTCTGAATCATCATCATTTTTTTTTTTTTGTCAAATCCACCACCATCAGTGTAGACATGGATTTGGATTCTGTCATACTGAACTTATTTAATATCCCTACTGTATATTTTCCTTGACTTAGGAAAAGTCTCATTGGTCCTCTATCATACTTCTTGTCCCAAGAAGTAGTGCATCATACCTAGATCCTTCATCTCGAAATCAGAAGTCAAAGATTGCTTGTAACAACATGATTTCTTGAACAAGTCATCAAAATCAGGTTCTCGTCACCAACAATGTAATAGTATAGGTTTGGATCAGCAACACTCTTGCTGAAACCCACACTTCATCAATAATTCATCTATCTGATGTAGTTTCCAACTCATGGATGGTAGTATATATGGGAGTGCATCGGCTACTGGATCAATATGTCTCATCATAGTTCAGTCCCTCTACTTGTGAGAATCCTCTGACTACAAGTCTTGTTTTTGTATTTCTTGACACTTCCATCAGCTTCATGTATTTCTGCCTCTTGTAAAGTTTGTCAAGCCCAGACAGGCATTTTATGGCTTACTATAAAGTCCCTGGGAATATCAACTGGAAAAACATGATCAACTATATCAATGGTTGTCTCCCTTTAGACTGTTGAGGGGGAGAAGGTATTTGTCTTTTTCCCTCTTCTCAAATAATTTTGACTCCCTCTGAAGTCTTGAAGGAAAAACATCTTCCTTTGTTGTTAACCTTCCTGGAACAAGGAAACAAACGAAAGGAAACAAGACAAGAATATCTCCTAGAGGAGATTCATGAGTACATCTCTAGAATCAAAACAATTTAAGGATTGTTGTCACAGCTACAACACCTACTTGTAATGTAGCATGATAATTTAAAACAATCAAACCTGGGGTCTTCACTTCCAGTGTGTTGTTCTTCTGAATGCACTGAGACCTCTTTGGGTCCATGATTTCACCAAGGGTTCCTTCCTCTTACAAGTACCCTTATGACAATGATGCAAATAATATATATACAAGTGCATACCTGAGAGTGTACACCAATGGAGGTTCTTCTTGTTTTTCAGTGTCATGATGATCAATGACATTCCTTGCTTGTTTTCCATAGACTAGAAGGCACATTATGTTGTTGTAGCTTCTCGTGGCCACCTGCCACTGCTACATTCAATAAATAGGCTTGTTTTCCCTTGTATCCACTTGTACAAGTTTCTGCATCAACCTTGTATCTCAAGATTGTAATCAAGGTTTTAATGTTGTCCTACTTGCCTCCAGTAAAGAGATGATGGCACAATAGGATTTTTCCCATGCTGCGGGCCGTCGAGATCTGTCAAGTGCAACAAGTAGCTAGCTTGATCCAAAACCTCTTCAACCTAACTTCGTTTGCACAAAAATCCATATCATTAATGCATAAAGATCACAAATATAGTCAACAATATCCTTCCAATGCCACCAATGACTTATCCCAATAGTTCCACTTCCCATGTTCAGATCAACACATCAATTCAGTGGATAAGAGTGCAAATATAGTTCAGTCAGTTGATCCAAGATCCACGCTAGCAAAGGACTAGTGAAGATACATGCTTTCAGCTTAACCTTGCAAAGGTCAACACTCTCGACAATGAGCTCAATACTTCAAAAATGGGGTCTGAAGATCATTTTCAAAAGCCATCTCAAACATGTTGAAATTTCTGCAAGAAACATGACTTGTGCTCCTCACACAACAATCCCCCACTTGAGAAGCCTGAGAATTTTTTTTTGAAGAATGATTTCGGTTCAATTATGAATCAACTCAAACTGAACTAGATAGACAAAGATTCCCATACAACTTACAACATGTTTCAATTTTGCAGATAGTTTTGTAGCAGCAGTCACTTAGCTTAATTGGCCTCCACTCAGCTCCAAGTGCCAACCCTCCCACTTCATATTAGTTTTGCAGTTGCACAAATTTCAATACAATATTCGGTCCAGTTTTGACAACTTCAATGCTTCAACTACTAGATTAGTTTGTTGAAAAGGTACATTTCGTAGGGTTTTTTCTACTACAGTTCGCTGCCACAGTTCTGTATTTTTAGGCCGAAGGCTACCTTAGTTTTGAGCTGCGAAAACCTTAATTTCACCTTAGAAGGGGCTCGACCCTTCTACATTAAGTGTTTTTTGTTAAGGTATGGCTGTGGAGCCCTTTTCCTTGCTATGGCATCCTTAGTAGGCCTTCCTTACTAGTGTTGTTAGGGTATTTGCTGCTAGGGTAGTAGGCCTTCCTTATTACTATTGTTAGGGTATTCCCCCCTTACTGCGACAACCTTAGTAGACCTTTCCCTTGCTGTTGTTAGGGTATTCTGTGGTAGTTTTTAGAGGCCTGATACCACTTTAATCTGACAACCGACCCTCCTCCTAGGCTCTGACCTCCTCTCTCATATGCCTCAACTGCTGTGGGGTTTCTCCTTTTTTCTGTGGTCTCCTCATCCTCTACCACAGGAAATTAAGAGGGTTCTAACCCTATTCTCTTCACACTTACAGTAAATTTTTGGCAGACCTTGCCTTCAAATTTAATGTGCAATGGTCTTCTTCAATCCTTCTCTGATACCATGTTGGATTTCAATGAGCTATGGCTCATGTATCCTCTTTAAATTTTCTGTTTAACTAATACTTGAACCATAACTACTGCAACAAACCAAGATCACAAGAAGAATAACCATGCACAAGAACACAAGAAGTATCCTGGGAAACCCTTCTCAATAAGGGAAGAAAACCCAACCAATCCTTTTCTATATTCCTCAAGAGAAAGATCACCCACACCATCACCAAACCTAACACACAAGTGGGTGCTGCAATTCTCATAATTTCAGACCACAATTTCTGAAATCATGGGATGACACAATTATATGTGTGTTTCCTCAATGGGGATTCACCTTTATTTATATAAGACTTGTCACATAAAATGATGTATCTATTGGCACAATAGGGCCAACCTCAATTACTCAAAATATAATTAATAATTGCCATATTAATTATCTTTTACATTAATTGTATTTTATATCAATTATGTTTTACATTAAGGTGGGGCCGACCTGTACCCTTTCCATAACAAATAGGGTTACAGGTAAGTCTGACTCTTGAAAAATATAACAAGGGATCTCATACACCCACTAGTGCTCAGCCACTAGTGGCACATCCATAGGGATGTCCATATATCTATCTCACTGCGTCTCACAGAAGAACCACACTCACTAGTGCTAAGCCACTAGGATCACGTTCACCTGTGCTCATCCACATACATGTCCACTCAACAAATATTCTTTCCCACTGCATTACAAAGGAGAGTCATCTGGAGTTCATCATATCAACTCTATTCTCAGAGGAAGCTAATACATCGTCTTCATCTCTGTCTCATAACGATGCACCCAACTCATGGGAATTCACACGTTCACCTTGTGCTTAGCCACAGGCACGTCCAACTCAGTAGATATCCTTTCTCATTTCTTTACATAGGAGAATCAACTGGATTTCTTCTCAACTCTCTGTAAGGAGGAGGCCATCACTACATTCCTCTGACCCTCTTCTCTTCACACTTACAATAAATTTTTGGCAGACCTTGCCTTCAAATTTAATGTGCAATGGTATTCTTCAAGCCTGTTCTGATACCATGTTGGATTTTCAATGAGCTATGGCTCATGTATCCTCTTTAAATTTTCTGTTTAACTATTACTTGAACCATAACTACTGCAACAAACCAAGATCACAAGAAGAATAACCATGCACAAGAACGCAAGAAGTATCCTGGGAAACCCTTCTTAACAAGGGAAGAAAACCCATCCAATCCTTTGCTATATTCCTCAAGAGAAAGATCGTCCACACCATCACCAAACCTAGCACACAAGAGGGTGTTGCAATTCTCATAATTTCAGACCACAATTTCTGAAATCATGGGATGACACAATTATACGTGTGTTTCCTCAATGGGGATTCACCTTTATTTATATAAGACTTGTCACATCAAATGATGTGTCTATTGGTACAATAGGGCTGACCTCAATAACTCAAAATATAATTAATAATTACCATATTAAATATCTTTTACATTAATTATATTTTATATTAATTATCTTTTACATTAATTATCTTTTACATTAATTATATTTTACATTAAGGTGGGGCCGACCTGTACCCTTTCCATAACAAATAGGGTTACAGGTAAGTCTGACTCTTGAACAATATAGCAAAGGATCTCATACACCCACTAGTGCTAAGCTACTAGGGGCACATCCATACAGATGCCCATATCTCTATCTCACCGCGTTTCATAGGAGAACCACACTCACTAGTGCTCAACCACTAGGATCATGTTCACATGTGCTCATCCACAGGCACGTCCACTCAACAAATCTTCTTTCCCACTGCATTACACAAGAGAGTCATCTAGAGTTCATCATCTCAACTCTCTGCTCAGAGGAGGCTAATACATCATCTTCATATCTGTCTCATAACAATGCACCCAACTCATGGGAATTCACACGTTCACCTTGTGCTTGACCATAGGCACGTCCAACTCAACATATCTCCTTTCTCATTGCGTTACACAGGACAATGATTTGGAGTTCTTCTCAACTCTCCATAAGGAGGAGGCCATCACTATGTTCCTATTCTGTCTCATATAGGAACCACACACCCAACTCAGGGGCTCTCTCTCAGGTCTGTGTCCTGGAGGATGTCTCACACAACTATAATCTGTTGGAAAAATAACTGAGAGGGGGGGGGGTGAGTTATATATATATATAAGCTTGAAACTTTAAAGTTTTTTTCTGAATCTTTCTAGATTATTATTTAATGTGTTGTTGATAAATTAACATGCATAGATATACAATATTTGATCAATCACACAGAATACACAAAGACACTGATTTTCCTGAGGAAACCCATAAAGGGAGAAAACCTCTTCTTCTTCATATGATAAGTAGTCTTTATTTTCTATACATTATCATTCTTATGAGCACCAACTCTTTGTGAGGCTACCACCTCTGTTTTACAAGCTGCAACCTGCTAAGAGCACCAACTGTCTAGTTTCTCTAGCACCCACTAGAAGGAAGCACCAAATCCTTGAGTGTTCCAACACCAATTGGATGGAAGCACCAACTTCCAGTCACACATGCACCAACCTATATAACAAATAACAATGGTTCTCCCTTGCACAACACTACCACCCTGGTTTTTTTGGCTGCAACTAGATGGAAGCTACAACTCCTTGTGTTCAAGCACCCACTTGAAACTCTGAGGACAATAGTCCTCCCTAGCTTCTCCCTACCACCCTGAGATATAAACTTTGTTACAAAAATTTATTACTGTGATACAATATTTGTCAATGGCTTACCAGTGTCATCATTGTTCTTCTATACTGCTCTGCTCTGCCCGCATCAGTGTATTCCTCCTCGCATAATCTTGCACTTTCTGTTCTTCTTCTCTGTCTCTGCATGTGCACCTCAACATTCTCTTCTACGCACATGAATCACAATTGAAGACGCCCCTTCTCTTCTCTGTTCTGCGTATATTTATCATGCCAAGTTCTCTGCCAGATTATGCACGCAACTCTTCGTCCTCTCCGACAGTTACAGTCTTCGACACTTTTCCATCTGTCAATTGTCTATATGATGAGTCTTCATTCCACTAGCAGTTATCTTGAGACTCTTCAGTTCCTCTGACGATCACCCTGAAGCTGTTTGAATTCTCTGGCAGATACCATCAGTCTGTTCTGGAAGTTACAGAGAGAACCTCCGCACGCTCATCCCTTTGGCGCCTTTTCCCTTCCTGAGAAAACTAGACAATGGGTGCTATCTTTTCTAGCTAATCCCCTTCCTTTAATGTGAACACGAGCTGTGATCAGACGCCTATCCAAAAGGTGCTTTGCGACTTCGCGCATCAGATATTCTGCTACGAGTCACCTCAAATATTCCAACTCTTGAAACTCTGAGGTAGAGCCTAGCGATGCTAGCTCCTTCCCTTGATATCCTCTGATGTGACCACTAGCTGTGATCACATGCTAATCAAGAAAGTGCTTTGAAACTTCATGCTTTGGATATTCTTCTGTGAGAAACCCCGACTCTCCTAACTCCCGAACTCCAAAGTACATTGTGCCAAATCAACGGTCCAAGACCCTCAGTGATCCGACGGTCCAGATATCCTCTTCGTACTTCAAGACTTCGCGACTCGTGATGTCGGAACTTAGAGCACTTCCTTTCTTCGAGGTCCAAACTCCCAAACTCCAAAATTTTTCATGCTAGATCAATGGTCCACGACCTTCCTCGATCAACCACTATGATCACCTTCGCGAACTCGAACTTCATGAGTTTTCACTTCTCCTATCTCTGATTTCCTGATTTGCGAATCAACGTAATGCTAATATCTCACCACGTGTCCTGCCTCAATGGACGACCATGATTCCTTCGCACTTTGGGACTTCACACTTTGTGATGTCAGAAGTTATCACTTCCTTTCTTTCGTTTCTTGATTCCCGATTCTTCACTCTCGTTCGATCGATGACCTAGGAATTTTCTCGATCCAATGGTCCAGATCTTCACAACGCTTGATCCAACGACCATTGTCGCTCCTCCTCCTGAGCTTACAATTTCTTCCGACTTAGAAGATTTTCTAAGTATTCAAAGGATTTAACCTTTGTTCCTCCTACAAGTCTGTCTCTTGGACCTTGTCTCGACTTCTGGAAAGTGTTGTCCCTTTTGAGCTTTCTCGCCATTGTAATGGTAAATCCACTATCTCTTCTGATATTTTGACTTCGTTCAGATTCTCAAAGGGTTTTGATCCTTTGGACCTCAAGGGCCTTTCTATTGCACTCCTGACAGTCCTGTGCTCGTCCTCCTAAGTTTGTAGAAAAAAAATTCCGATGCTATATTCATTCTTTTCCTGTTTTCCATCATTGCTGCCAATATTCCATCGTCTTTGTTGTTCTTTCCATCAATGACAAGCACACTCTTTCTGTAAATATGCGAACAATATCCACCTTTGGCATTGATGGCAACCCTGAAAGGCTGCACTATTCTTCCTAGACCTCCAACTGTAGCAGACCACACCTTTTTCTCCCCCTTTGAAATTAATGTCAAAGAGAATTGAGAGTGAATCTGTTCTCCCCCTGAAGCACTCTCCCCTTGATTAGATATACTATGAGCACTCTCCCCTTGATCAGATAGACTATTTTAACTTGATAATAGGGTCATGCCCAACTTCTGGTGTAGATACTCAAACTGAGCTTTTGCAAGTGGTTTAGTGAAGATATAAACAATATGATCTTTGGATGGAATATAATGCAAAGAAACAACATTGTTTATAACTTGTTCCCTCAATAAGTGATACTTGATGGGTATATGCTTGGTCTTGGAGTGAAATACATGATTCTTTGACACACTAATTGCACTAGTATTATCACAATGAAATGGAATCGGTGCAGTATATTTGACCTCCAAGTCTGCAAGTGTCTAAATCATCCACAATACTTGGGTACAACAAGTGGAACCTGCAATGTATTCAACTTCCATAGTTGATAAGGAAATGGAACCTTGCTTCTTTCTCAACCATGCTACAAGAGAATCTCCTAAGAAGAATGCACCTCCACTCGTGCTTTTCCTTTCATCCATGTAGTTAGCCCAATCAAAATCTGAATAGACTGATAATTGAAAATTCTGATTCCTAGGATACCATAGGCCATAGTTCATTGTTCCTTTCAAGTATTTGAATATTCTTTTGACAACTAGAAAATGACTCTGTTTAGGTGCAAACTGATACCTTCCTACCATTCCAACAACATGCATTATGTCTGGACTAGATGCTGTGATGTACAACAGGCTACCTATCATAGAACTATATGAACTCTGATCAATATCAGGTGAGTCATCATCCTTTCTTAACTTGCATCCAATGACCATAGGTGTGCTCATAGGTGTAAAATCTTCCATTTGAAACCTTTTCAAGATTTATCTTAGATATTTCTCCTGAGAAAGAAATATTCCTTCATATCTCTGAGAAATTTGCAGACCAAGAAAAAATGACAGTTCCCCTATCATAGACATTTCAAATTTAGACTGCATGGAAGAAGAAAACCATTGTACCAATGAAGCATTATTACTTTCGAAGATGATGTCATCTACATAGACCAACACAATGAGAAAATCATTATCCTCTGTTTTGATATATAGATTTCAGTCAACTGTTCCTCTCTTGAACCCTTGTCTTGAAGATACTTATCTATGTTGGCAAATATTGAACAAGCAACGAATGCGTGTTGATGATTGTTGTCTTTGATGGCAACAACAAAAATGGCAGGATATGCAGAATTTGGGGATTTGGACGTAAAAGCACAGGAGGAACAACATTGAAGAAAACATGCGCATTGAAGAAAACACGCGCAACAGAAGTTTACAGAGAAGAAGGAAGATGGTGACTGTCGGATCCCATCCAAATTTCCC